>CALYKY020000088.1:0-55505 GCA_944739405.2 Euclidia mi
ATTTTTCTCGCCACTCAAGGATAGATGTAAGTAACATTTTTATACCTTTACGGTTCTCAGACCTTTTACATTCCAATCAACATGTGATACATCGTTCACCTTGTTCGACTAATACATCGTCTATAAATGAATCGGGGCCTCCAAAAGCAATCGCTGAATATAACATTACAATCCGCTAAGGATATAGGTATATCGATGGCTTAATTTCGATGTAATTAAACCTAGGTCGAAATTGCTTTCAAAGATGTATAGAATTGTTCATGCGTATCAAACATTTCTTAGAAATAAGTACGTCGTTTCTCAATGTAAATATGTGCCAGTTGATGTAGATGACATACAAGCAATTATGCCTTGCTCTGATGTAACTTTGAAGATACTACTGCATGCTTGCGTGTTGCCGGCTTTTTGAAAAGGTATTCATTGCGCTCCAGCACGTTGAATGTATGAATGATAGTTTACTGGCAATAGCTTTATGATGTTGCATGCACTCTAAAGTCCGTGAAATCAATACCTATCACACACAAGTTTAGTTTCAAGGTAAGTTCGGGACGAGGTAACTTCAGGTAGAAAATATATTATTTACTCAGTAGTAAAAAATTTAATGATTTCGATACATCAATTTGAATTGAGTATTCCATCACCAGTAAAATCCGAATGAGCGAAAGAAAAACAATACTTGAAACATAAGTAATTTAGGAATGGAGGAGTCATTACTAAAATGAGACAACTGCGTGCACGGCAATGCCCCGCCAAGTTGTGACTTTGAAAGAAAGAAAGAAGAAAGAAAAACAATTATTAGACACACAACAAACACAACAAAGTTTGACAGTCCAAAAGGAAATAGAAAAAAAACACATACAAAAAAAATGTGCAATGTGTCCAAGAGGTCTCAGCTCAGCCTGTGCTACGGATGACCGCAGCGCTTTTTTTTCAGCCGAAACCTAGTAAACCTTTGTGAAGCTTGCTACTTATGGTGACGAAGCTAAGTTGTTATAGTAGATTCGTATTGCGAGAATACGCAGATAAATAATTGAACTTCGTAGTGGAGCTACAAAAACATGAAAATAATTATCAGCATGTAGGTGATAATTATTTTTACAACCAACGATTCTTTATTGATCAACAAGTATTATGATGTGCTTGGAAAAAAACCTAGGAGCCTGCCAGAAACGGCAGGCCGAACCCTAACCGGGTCGCAGTAAAGTGTGCTAACAGCTATTCACATGGCTACTACATCAAGGAGCGTAGAGGTCACCGCGGTGGTTTTAGTGTGTAGGCTCTTAACGTCATCAGGGGTGGGTCTCACATACATTTTCCGCCAGTCCCCCACTCGTTCTTTATACAGTCAAGCAGGTGCATGACGACAGGCACCCTGGCATATGAAGCGTTACATTTAACCTGACTAACTACTAGCTTCGGGAAACAAGATTGCATGAGTGACGATCACCAAGTCCTTAGAAGATGACGAATCGTTCTTCACCGAGTCCCATTTGGTGAGTAGCTGAAGAGACTAAAGGCTCATATACTATTTAAAAACATTTATATGACCAATTAACACTTACGCGTCCAAATGACGGCCGGTTGGCAAAGCGGTATGTATGTATTTACAAAAAAAAAGTATATATGTATGTATGTTTATCCATTATTTAGTACCCATAGGTAGTACAAACTCTGCTTAGTTTTGGACTAGATGGTGTTGTGTGAATGTAGTTAGAATATTATAAACACATACACACACACACTCACGCACATAAAAAAGCTTATAGTTACCCTGGTATGTATCATCACTTGTTTTATTTTTATACTTTTATTTTTCTTTATATGTTTTCAGTTGTAAGCCACTGACTTTGTGACACTGTGACTGTGAACTAATGTGCGGGGAGGCAGATTCGGGGAGTCTGACAGGATTTTTCCAGCTCAGATACAGTACTCGCCAATCTTTATGGCCGCTCTGAATGTAGCCATCGGTACGAACTTGCACATGGTACAGTCGGATGGACATTTCATAACCAAGAAAAAATATTTGTAATTATTGAAAATTAAAATCTTCAGTTACGTTGTTAGATAAGCTATATTATATTGTTTAATGACATATTCAATCAAATTCGATTAATATAAATTCAGTTAGGTGAAGACTTCTAAATGAAAAAATACATTGGTTACGACAAAACAATATTTTTTTTATATTTATTTATAATGGGGCTACACCTTCCATAAAAACATCTTCCATACTCGTATAAGGTTCCTCATCTGAAGAACTTTCTTCGTCACTTTCTTCACTTATTTCGGAATCTCCATTCTCAAACATTAAAACGACCGCGAGGCGTGATCAATGAAAATGGTTACTATATCAGTACAAATAACAACAAGAAACAATAACGATAGCAACGAGAAACAACGTAGAAGTAACACTATGAAACTATTCTGAACGCGACGATACTGTCAGAGCTCAGTGAATATGTAATTCGTGTACGTAGGTACGTAGCACTCCCACTAACGCGCGGGAGGCGAATACGCTAGCGGGTGGAAGACAGCGCCCGCGGGTGTGCCTCCACGCCCCGCATACGTCCCGCTGATACCTGATTTTGTGTTCTGCGCAGCGTAATGCGGCTAGGTTCGGAGCGGCCATAAAGTTTGGCGAGTACTGTACTAGTCTCTCAAAAAGGTGTAATACTTTTTTTCTGGCCATTAGTCTATGTAGCTTGTAAGTTGTCTTTGTGAAAGAAATAATAAATATATTATTATTATAGCCACTTTGCTTAGTGCAAGTACAGGTGAGCAGTGCAGGTGCGTAGTAATCATTACTAAACTGTTGTAGGCAACAAATAATCAGAGTGAGTGTTTTATAAATTTGAGCTAATCAATCACAATATTCGCCCGTCAACAATGACGTTATAATCTACATCTACACTAATATTATAAATAGCAAAAAATTGTTTATTTGTTTGTTTGTAATGAATAAACTCAAAAAACACTTAACCGATTTTAAAAATTCTTTCACTATTAGAAAGCTACATTATATGCGAATATCATAGGCTATATTTTATTTTAGAAAAAGCAGGGATCCGTAAGATATTTGGGTTTTTCGGGTACGCGAAGTAGTTCCCTCAGGACGCGGGTGAAACCGCGGGAAACGGCTAGTAACGAATATAGCAAAACAAACATGAATTACAGGAATATCTTTTGCGACCCCAATATTCAAATTCGCTCAGTCCATAAAATAAAAGTATTATTTTGTAGAAACATTTGATTCGTTATGCTCAAATATATTCAATTCTCTACGGGCACTCAGAGTTAATGACTTCTCAAATATATCACGTCCCTGTATTATATACACATTTGAGTGAAATACATAATTAATTGAAGTCCCATTCAGAAAATAATGTAGATTAATACAGACAATAATGCTTCCATTTTGTATTTTTTTATAGGCTCACGCCTGTCTCCCCGTAGGGGTAGGCAGAGGTGTAATATCACACCCACATTTCGCCATGAATTTTTTAGGTCCTACGTAATAGGGGGCGAGGCACATTACTAGACGCCGAGCTGCTACTGAGAATTTCCTAAGTGAAAAACCCAATAGGTAACACTTTGCCCGACCCGGGAATCGAACCCGAGACCTCCCAATCCCACGCGCACATTTATAGGTATGTAGCAGTAGCAGCACGAAGTCCGGTAGTGTGCCCGATACAGCCATAGGCTCGCCCCCTATTACGTGTGACCTAAAAAAATTCATGGCGAAATGTGGGTGTAATATGTAATACTGTCCACCAACTGTCTTGCGTTTAAGACTAGAGTCTGTCAGACTTACATGGATACGTTGGCTAGATCATCATAGAATTATCTTATAAATCTTTATGTTCATTTATATATATATATATATATCCCGTAATCTATTGTACGTCCACTATGGCCATTTTTGCATCTAATGTGGCGTCCACCTGCTTGAGTCATCCGTATATCGGACGTCAAATAGGAGACTACGTGCAATGCTTGCGAAATGTCCCCCTGATACTAGAAAAGTCAAAATATGAAAAATAAATTTTTCGTCATTTTTCTTCCAATCTTGCTGCACGGAATATTTTCGTAGTTCCGTTGATTTTCGTCGCAAACACTAGTGGCGCTTTCGTCTTCATTCTATACGTTCATTGCTAGCCGTATGTGACGTCCAACGAAAGCTCTTAATGCTACGTTGCCACTTCGTGCACACAATAGATCTGAATTTGCAGGATTCTATTTATCGGTTATTTTATTCACTATTTGTGAGTATGTATTTACACGTTTTCAGTTGATATGTGATGTAGCGTCTGCCTTTTTAAGCGAAATGTCTGGAAAAACAATCGAAGTGAAAAGAAACAGAATAACTAAGGATTACGTATACCCGTATATAAGATCTGTATTTTGTAAAATTCATTTTTTTTACCTTACTAAGCCGTATTTCTCATGTTTTTATATCACACGCATCTTATTTTATATTCATAGGTCTCAATTCTTCGTTGCCTCTACTGGAACTTCAAGGGAGTTAATTTATAAAAAAATACTTAATAACTTTATTAAACACGCAATAATGCATATATATATATATATATGGTATTGTATTGTGCCGCTGCCTTGGAAAACCCCTAAATAATTGTTTTCATCAAATCAATTCACGTCTGGAGTGTATTCGTCACTATTGTGATATATAAAATAGTTCAGCTTAATAGAGAGCTCGTCAATTTGTAACTATTGCTGACATTGTGATGTTAAATTTGGATTTGATTCTAAGATGGAGGTTATTTATGTCGACACGTTTTTTAAACAAAAGTTTATTTTATCATATTTTGACTAACAAACTTAGATAGCCTTGAGATGAAACCCATTTTATTTTAAGATCCCACTGCATCAATTTTAATAACATTACTATTTATTTTAACCATCGACCGTCGCATATTGTTGCTGACATTAATGAACCTGAAAATTTGATTTATTTTCTTGAACTTTCTATGTTTTGGTGCCTTTATTGCGAATATTTTTATGTATGATCATTACCCCAAAGATTAATGTGATTTTGTTCCTAATTTTACACCAAAACTGTTAGGTACATGGGTCAAATTACAAAAAAAACGAAGTAATATTTTACAATCGGTGATTTAATTTGTGTTACATTTTATTTTTTGTTTATTGTTTAGCAGGATTTAAATAAACTATTCACTTGTGCGATTCACAGTTATTTAGACATACACTACCGCTCAAAAGTATTTGTTCACCTTGATTTGAGGATGTTTGAAGAATATTATTTTCTTCTAATTGTACTAATTTTATTATGACAATTCATTGCCGTATGTTATTAAATCTAATGAGGACAGCTTCCCCATCATGATTTAACTAAAAAAACTTAAATAACCAAAAAGCGTGCAACGATAGCCAGTAGACAGTAGGATATACCAACAGACTGCCGTGCGGGGAGTTCGAAACCACAGCGCGCGCTACTGACTTTTCGGAGTTATTTGGTATTTAATTGTTAATTATCGCTCGCCTCGTGCCTCGGCGAGCATGTTAAACCATCAATCTTGGCTCTCGTGAACAGTTGTTGACAGTCGCTACGCGGCGTCAGTACCCATAAATAACTGTTGTTATTGGTCTAAACCATGTAATACCGCTATCCCTTTGGGTTGCGTAGGTCAAACGGCAGTCGCTCTGAGGAAAAGCTGAGATTAAGTCACATCTGGTTAGACTAGTAAGCGGAGACCGGTCGCTTGTCCGCTTATCTAGACCAGTATCAGTTTATTTAAGGGTACTGACTCCGCGTATGAACATGAGTGGGCGCGTATGAACAACGTGGAAATCAAAGGCGTTCCTCAACCAAACAACGAAAATTTGTTCAACATGCTCTCGAGTCTTGGTTATCAGATAAGCTACTAAGCTGTTAACAAGACCCAAGTCAACTTTATAACAAGAGTACCGACCCGTGAAAAGGAGCGTGCGAAACCGATTATAGTGAGTTTCTGTAATCGCTACGTGAAAGAGGATTCTATTGCAGCAGCTAGACAAGCATCCAAAAGCAGTCCTTTGACAGTAAGACGCATAGGTTTGACGGGCAATCAGAAAATACATGTCAATGATCACCCCACACTTGAAAATAAATTGCCGCGAATAAGGACTTTCGTTACGTCTGGGTCAAGCACGCCAAGAAAAAAAAAGAAAACCGATTCATCGCACGTGATTATAGTGAAGTCAGAAATGGACCTTGCAAGAATCGTATGATTATTTGTCAATTATATTACAATCTCTTAATAATGTTCTTGTGCGAGATACTATTGGTCGAGTTGTGCTATTCACGTATTCCAACTAAGTCTATCGATGTACATACTGCCGTGTTATGTTTCTATTAAAAACATTTTACTAACTTTTTTAGTCAGATATAATTTAAGCCACATAGTGTATATATGCTTCGTTGGTCTCGCGGCATAAATGTGCGCGTGGGATCGGGAGGTCCCGGGTTCGATTCCTGGGTCGGGCAGTGTTATTGGGTTTTTCTGTCACGAAATTCTCAGTAGCAGCACGGAGTCTGGAAATGTGCCCGGTACGGCAATAGGCTCGCCCCTGGGACTAAATTATATCTGGCGAAAAGTGGGTGTAGAAATACACCTCTGCCTACCCCTTCGGGGATAAAAGGCGTGACGATATGTATGTATGTATGTATGTTTAGTGTATATAATTCTGCGCATCGTATTGCCCGTTATGACTAATCCCTGTCCGGCCGTACCGGCTTTTGTCACTCTTCGTATTTGTATGATTGAAGTGCTCTGTGTTTGACTGTGTCCACTTAAAACTCGTATGTTTTTGAAGTTGCACTGGTGCAAGTAAAGCTGAAAGGAAATCGTCTATCCTGGTATGGGCATGTAATGAGGAGGGATGAAAATCATGTGACTAGAAAGGTGATGAAGATGAGAGTTGAAAATATTTTTGGCATGAAAATAATTCTTTCACGTTAATTGGGGCGCTTCGGAGAAAATTTTGGTGTGATCTGTTTATTTTTTCTTACCAGTATAAAAAATGCATTTTTTATAGACACGCCTGTATCCGCGAAGGGGCAGAGGTGTAATATTACACCCACATTTCGCCATGAATTTTTAGGTCCCACGTAATAGGGGGCGAGCCTATTGCCGTACCGGGCACATTACCAGACTCCGTGCTGCTACTGAGAATTTCCTTACGGAAAAACCCAATAACACTTTGCCCGACCCGGGAATCGAACCCGGGACCTCCGATCAGCAGTCGCATACGCTATCCACTGGACCACGGAGGCAGTCTTTTGTTATATAATTGTTTGTATTAAAAAAGAGGGAGTTTTTTTTTTACCTTACCAAGAGCCAAATTTATTCTGTCTACAATCCAGCAGCATGAAAGTGAGTAAAATGCTTTTAGCTAGATATTAAACCTGACGTTAAAATATACGTGTACTATTTCACACCGAAATACCTTTGACCATGACCTATAAAACGCGGCTGAAATGCCGGGAAGGAAATCTAATTATACCTTTAAACATTCCTTAATCACAACTAAAATCCATTGAAAATTAAATACCAAAACTCCGTCTGAGGTAAAATACCTGAGTGATAAATTGACCTACTTACCTGTACAGGTAAGTTTACACTGTAGGTTTTAAGTACAACCTATAACCTTCGGTATATTCTCGGTACTTGTAAGTCATCTTGTCACTATTGTGACTGGACATTGTGTAATGTATGTGCTGTTCTATAATCTCTTGTTTAATGGATGCAATGGCTTCTCAAAGGTTAGTAAATACTCGTCAGAGCCGAATTTTCAGGTAATTACATAGTATATAAATGTAAGTGGCCATCGAAAATAATGCATTATTCGATACCTGATTGTGTTTACGCTAATCCTTCAGACTTTTTATGACATATAGTCCTTAAACCTGTATGAAAAAGGGCACAACGAAGTTTATATACATTAACGGCGACAACCAAGCCTCACCGATACATTTCCATCAAGGAAAAAATGAGAAGGCGAAGCCATCTATACCTTCCTCTCCAAAACTTGTGTTCTGCCTTTCCATGTCTTATAGGAAGGAATGAGAAAATAGAAAATGACTGTTTAGAGCACTAGCACTCCGAAAATCAGTCTTTATAGTTCTAGCGTTATGCCAGTTGCATCCACTTTTACCTAGGAATAGGGTGCACTTTCTAGTCTAACCAGATTGTCTGACAGAGATAGAGATATTCCATGGTTTAGACCAGTGTCAGTATATTTAAGGGTACCAACTTCTCTTAACAATTGCCATCGACATTCTTGACAGCCGGGACTAAGAGGGACAGCTGTTGGCAACCGACGTCACATATAACTTTGAAGAGACTGTCAGTATTAGAAGTAACATAACATAAACATAACTTCATGCCTTTTATCCCCGAAGGGGTAGGCAGAGGTGTATTACACACCCACACTTCGCCAGTTATGTTTAGGTACCAATGTAATAGTGCCCGGGATACCTGGGTATCGAACTAGTAGTAGTATATCTAAATTAAGCTATCATAGCTTACAAACTGCTATAGCACTTTAAAATATCTGTATCTAAATATTACTGAACTATTTCTCGGTCAGGCTATTGCATTTTCTGTCTGATAATCCAAAACATGTTGTTAAGCTTTGTTCACTTAAGCGTTTGAATTTATAGTCGGATTGCTTGGTTTAATTATGCACCGCATGTTGTAGGATCCAAGCGATACTGTATCGATCGTTCTAGAATTTATGAGACTGGCCTTGGTCTTATGCAACTGATATAAATTATTTTGAAGTACCGTATACAGGCGTTGTAAAATTTTACTACATAGCATTATGATGTAAATTAATTCCATAGCAAGCCTTATGGTACAAATTAATTGCCGGGTGTAAAAGCTTATTGTAGGTGCCACATTTTGGAAACTCGCGTAGCTATATACCTACTTGTTTATGCAATAGTAATACCTAAACGTAAAGTAGCAAAAGTAAAAAAAAAAAATGTAAATATCTTTACTACGACAAACTAAAGTTACAGCAAACAGAGAAACTTGTTCAGAAAATATAATTTAAGCTGGGGTGGTGCTTGCATTACGTGCAGTGAATTCAAAAGTTCCATTTACAACAGGAATAAAACAAACACACACAGTAGACTTCAATAATGTCGCTCTATGTCAAGTTTATAAATGCGTGAGATTTATTTAATCTGTGCCACTTATTTAAACCATCTCAAAACCGTCAGGCTTCTTGTTACTACACAGACAATATTTAACTAATCCACTAAAATTTCCAGAACAGTCCAGAACAAACTAATTTCAATATTCTAGGCCAAACCTATAAAACTTACCCAATAAAACCAAGTATAATTCGTTCGAGAATATAAAATACAGCGCTACTTAGCTGCTGTATTTACGAGACCACAAATGATATCATCGCGGCATTAACCTCATTAGAGGGTAAGCAGGGAGCCTATTATAATAATGCCGAACATAATGACTTTGGCACGTTATGAAGACGTGGATGTATGTCATGATTAATACCGGATAAGCCGTGTGTCAAATTTTGTAGCTTAAGTCTCATATTTGCTAATGAATCCGTATTAATATGGATTTTAGTCTGTCTGTCGTCTGCTACGCGTTCACAATAAAAAGATATTAGCATTTTGGTACGTATACAGGGTGCCACAAGACCCATCACCAAGCCGAAGTCTACTCGTTTTGGGTATCATGTCAAGTCATACTAGGCAAAAATAAAACCTGGGAGCCGATTTTTTTAAGGAGACACATTTTTTAACCCACAATTAAAAAAGTGCTCGTGCAATTTTCGTAATCCCTATCATTGGTGCATATAACATCTATAGAACAAATCTGTTCTATAGATGTTCTATGCACCAATGAAAGGCAATGAAAGGGCGGTGTAAATGCATCGATTTTGTACCTAATTACAAAAATTTCATCGTAACTTTGAGCCTCAATATCTCCTGAACGAGTAATTTCCCGGGTCTGCCGATGGTAAGTGAGTACCCTCGCCTATGAACACAAGTGACACTAGAAGAGTCACAAGTTTCTTACCCGCCCTTTGGCCCGCTCTTACGGCCCGGTTACGGCCTAAAGCGGCGAGCGGCAGCGGCGAGCGTTTTCGATGTACATGGCGCGTTTACTGTGACGCGGCGCGCGGCCGCCCCAGGGTAAACGCGCCATGTACATCGCCACTGCCGTTATTACTTTTCCCATGAAAATTAATAAGAGGAAGAGCGGGATGACATAAAAGTAAAAGGGCATGGGGTCACCGGCACTCTCACTCACCGAACGAAACGCAACAGTATAAATAGGTACTGTTACTCTACGTCGATGTTCTGTGAGAGTAGTACTTTCCTGGTCGCACCGGCCCATTCATACCAAAATCAGAAAGACTCTATTTAGAGACTCTTTACGCCTTTATCCCCGACAGGGTAGACAGAGGTGTAATACTACACCCATATTCCGCCATGAATTTTTTTAATGGTCCCACGTAATAGGGGGCGAGCCTATTGCTGCTGCCGGGCGCATCACCAGACTCCAAACTGCTACTGAAAATTTGGAAAAACCTAATAACACTTTTGCAAAGAAAATAGTAGACAAGAACACTGAACTCAAGGCACAGCTGGCTGAAATGCACACACACCATCTTGAAATATTTGAGCAACATGAACAACTTTGACTGACGGTGTCCAACTTCCAACAGTGCATGGACACTCATGAAAAAGCTCTGAGACGTGTTGCTGAACTGGAACGTGAATTGAGTGAAGCTCATAAAACCATCTCCAACATAGAAATAAATAAACACAGTCAACAGATTGCGAATACCTGTAGCCTATATCATGAGTTGGTTAGTAGTGAGCCTGATCATGTGTGCATTAGGGAGCCAGTTGTGACAATAGATCTGACCAGGGAGGATACCATTATTATGAGACCCAGCTTTTCTAGTCATAATAAACTTAAACGTTACATTAAAATTACTAAATTAATAAAAAAAAATCATAAATCTATTAGGAAATATAATGTGCATAGAGTTAATTTCAATCTTAGAAAGGAGCGCATAAACTTAGTTAATCAACTTTCTGAGTACTCTAGAAATTTGGAACATAGCAGATCAGTGTATATGGACACTCATCGCTTAAGGGAAGAGATATTACTTAGGTTAAAGAACCTTAAATGAGATCTTCAACAAATACCAAGCTTCTCAACAAGAACTGAGCAAGCGTATAGTGGAGGCAGGTGAGCTCGTAGACTTCGTGAAGTGTAATGCAGAAATGTATGAGTCTCTGACCAATAAGCTCTCGTGTTCATGTACTCATACTCTTGTACCAGCAGAGCCATTGAGTACCGTACTACCTAAGAATTTTTCTAAAAATCCACAAAACTCACACTCATTACAATCAAATTTAAATAAATCTAGGCTTCCAACATCTATTAATAAAACTTTAATTTTTTCTGATAGGCTAGGTCACAATTTTGGTAGTCTTCTCAGTGAATATACAAATCAGTGTGTTATAAATTATTGTAGGCCAGGGGATAGTTACTGTAGTTTAGTTAATCAGATTAAGTTACACCCCTTAGATGAGAGTAGTACTGCAATATTATTGTTTGGTAACAGTTTAACTGTAAAGAGACAGGATATCATAGAATGTGTTGAATTGTTGATAGAACTTAATTCTAAATTTAGTTGTAAATTTATTTTAGGTGCTTTACCTTACTCAAACAACTCAACACACACACAAAATATGCACATACACTCATTAAACATGTTATTGTATAACATAACTTGTCGTCATAGTGACGCAATATTGTTTTTTGACGCTAATAAATTTATTAGTAAATTTATTTTAACTAAAGATACAATGTATCTGCCATTTTATATTAAGCGACAAATTGCTAAGTTATTAGCATACAATTTACAGCAAGGCAGTGAGCCTTGTGTTGACAATTTATTTGATAGGGTTAGTACATATACTAACAACGTTTTTATTGACACATCTTGTGAATTAAACTCCAAGATAGGACAACAGTTAGGCTGCAGTATTTGAATATAGTACATCAAAACATACAGGGCCTATCTGGCAAAGAGTTAGAGTTAAGTTTATTTCTAGAAAAATATGACGTTAAGGTTTTGTGCTTAACTGAACATTGGTTAAGCACCCATGAGGTTATTGTTATAAATGAATATTACACAGTGCAGAGTTCGTATATAAGAAAGCAGGCTATTAGAGGCGGTTCTCTCATAATGACTTCAAATTTATTAAAATGCAAAGAACGTAAGGATATTGTAAATTTATTTATTGAGCGCACCATTGAGTTGTCCTGTGTGGAACTAGACTTATATATTATAATTTGTGTATATCGACCCCCTTCTGGTGATTATAATCTATTTGAGACTGTTATGGAAGATGCTCTTAATAAAATTATAGGTAGTCATAAGAATATTACAGTATGTGGTGATTTTAATATTAATATTTTAGAGAATTCTTCACAGTGTACTAGATTTCTGAATATTTTTAAGTCATTTAATTCAAGTAATTTATTCTGTGAACCTACTAGAGTCTCTGAAACATCTTCTACTTGTTTGGATAACATATTTAGTTCTTGTGTTGCTAAAAACCCAGTAGTTATTAGTTCTCTTCCTTCTGATCACCGTGGACAGATAGCTAGTTTTTCATGTACAACATATGATAAATCACATACAGTAGAATGTAGGCCTCAAACTACCAATCGTCTTATACGTTTTAAAAACAATATTATCGCTAAACTCATTCCCTCAATTTTGAACTCAGAAAATCCAAATACAATTTATAATTCACTTTTTGGAATAGTAAATAATGAGTTTCAAGATACTTTCAAGAGTAAAACTGTCACATCAAAGGGTACTACCGGATCTTTTAACCAGTGGGCCACTATAGGTACATATATACAGAAGTAGAGCCAAATTGTTTGAATTATATGGTATGAAACAACATAGATTTGACACACCTTTTCTAAATTATGTAAAAAACTACTCAAACATTTTTAAACAAGTTTGTGTTATGGCAAAATCTAAATTTATTAGTAGCAAAATTAAGCATTCAACAAATGTAATTAAAGAAACTTGGAGAATTATAAATAATGAAACAGGAAGAGCACGACCACGGGAAAACCAATTTGAACTAAAAGAAAACAATTTATTAGTCACCAATCAAACTCAAGTAGCGTATATGTTCAATAGTTTCTTTGCAAGCATACCTTTAACAACTACTAGCTCTTTACAATCATCATCTTTAGACGCTGGAATTTTTTTGCTTAGCAGTGTACCTGAATGCAAGAGCGTGTTTAGATTCGAGCACGTTACCCCGCGAGATATATTGATCGCATATAATTCAATTAATATTAAAAATACCGGCGACTTTTGGGGCATTTCAATTAAAATTTTAGGTACTATAGTTGAGACTGTCGCGCCTTACCTCTCTATAATTTTTAATCAATGTTTTGACTTAGGCGTATTTCCGGATTTGATGAAATTAAGTAAAATCATACCTTTATTCAAATCTGGCAGTAAAAATGACGTCAATAACTTCAGGCCCATCTCTATCTTGCCGGCATTTAGTAAAATATTTGAAAAGATTTTATTAAAGCAGCTACTAAGACACTTTAATTTAAATAGTCTGCTTCATAAAGATAAATACGGATTTACTAAAGGTAGAACCACTACTGATGCGGGTGTTACTCTCATAAAACACGTTTATAATGCTTGGGAGTCATCTAAAAATGCTATCGGAGTATTCTGTGACCTCTCAAAAGCATTTGATTGCGTTCATCACGACACACTATTGCGTAAGCTCCGCTACTACGGCGTAGAGGAAACCGCACTTTGTGTTGTCGAGTCGTACCTGCGGCAAAGATTTCAGTGCGTCGATGTAAATGGGACTACATCCTCTAAATTACCTTTACAGTTAGGCGTACCACAAGGCTCTATTTTAGGTCCTTTTCTATTCCTTGTATATATTAATGACTTACCTTTTTATTTAAAAAATATCTGTGATGTCGTACTTTTTGCAGATGATACGTCACTTATTTTTAAAGTAGATAGGAATAGGAATCAATTTGATGATGTAAATAATGCACTTATACAGGTTACACAATGGTTTACAGCAAACAACCTAGTGCTTAATTCTAAAAAGACTAAATGCGTTAAATTTGCTTTACCTAACGTTAGACAACTGGGACCTAATATAAGGCTAGATAGGGAGGAACTTGACACAGTTGACTCGACAGTGTTTCTAGGCATTACACTAGATAATAAGTTACAATGGGATGCACATATAGCATGTCTTGCAGGTAAGCTCAGCTCTGCTGCGTATGCTGTCAAAAAAGTTAGACAATTTACTGATGTTGACACAGCTCGTCTAGTTTATTTTAGCTATTTTTATAGTGTCATGTCCTACGGTATTTTGTTATGGGGCAAAGCTGCGGATATTCAGAATATCTTCGTTCTACAGAAACGAGCGGTACGAGCAATATACATGTTAGGTGCAAAAGATACTCTTAGGGAACGCTTTAAGTCTATAGTGATTCTTACAGTAGCCTCGCAATTTTTATTTGCTAATATATTGTATATTAGGCAAAATATAGGTTTATTTACTACAAAAAGTAATGTACATAAAATAAATACTCGAAACAGGCATAAGTTATATGCCCCTTATCATCGTTTACATAAAGTTAATAATTCTTTTGTAGGGCTAGGTATTCGTATATACAATAAAATACCAATTAGTCTTTTAGAATTGCCATTTAGTACGTTCAAAAGTAAAATAAAAGACTGCCTTATTAGGAAAGGTTATTATACCATTAATGATTATTTCAGTGATAAGGATAGATGGTCACTTACACTAGCCAACTCTTGATTTTTTTAATTTATATAGATAACTTACTTTTCAGTTTTTTTTTATATAATATCTCTAATTCTATTAATTTAATATTCATGCATTATTAGGTTATTCAACTTACTACATTTACATTTTCATTGTTGTTCCACAAATTTTATTAAAATTTGCTACAGTGTTAGATGAAGGTAACTTGTTATCATGGGCTGGATACTAACGTTTTTGTAATTTTCGTGTATTCATATACCGTCACTTTCTGTAACATACTTTTCCACCATGGTTCTGAACATGATCGCGAGTTGCCTACATTATAAAGCGTAAGTGGATGCTCCTGTTACACAAGATTCACATTTGAAGACTACTACAGCACTTAATTTAGTAACTGCATATTTGTTTAAGTATTATGTATGTTCTTATTTACTATTTACAAGTAATTAATTACAATGTGAAACAGTTCCAGCTCCATACAAAAACAAAATATGTACCATAACACTGGCGATTAAAAAGAGTGGCCACGCGTTTTATTGCCCGTTCTTTCTCGTGGTTTTACCTATTGCTTTGCGAATGGGCAGTAAATGTAAATGTAGAAGCATTATTAATTTACTTTAAAAATTTGACGTTCATAAGCGTCACGTCGTGACCTAGATGAATAAATGATTTTTGACTTTTTACCCGACCCGGGAATCGGACCCGGGACCTCCGATTAGCAGACACATACGCTATCCACTGGACCACGGAGGCAGACCTACTACTTTGTAATCTCACATTTTGGCCATAATAAGAACAAAATTAAGTTAAGTTTTTAATATTTTCTATCTACCCGTTTAGCATGGCTTATCTCCGCAACGGCTGTACCGACTTTATCTATCACGCAAGTATTTTATAAACAGGTTACTCAAATTTAGAACAACACAATCGAAGTCTGCCCTTGCATTAAACATCAACAAAGGTTCTACTAGTAACATAATTTGTCACCGCTCCGTGTAGGCATTCAGAGGAGCCTTATAAAAACGTCTGCATCCAAGTAACAAATAGTCTTAATATAAGTATCTTTACATTTATTCACCTTTCTACGAGAAATGGTGTGAGCATGGGAATTGCTTGCCATGGATCGTGGGGCAAAGATATTTGGAGACATTTGTTTCTTGATATACGTATAGTTGCGGTGGATGAAAACGAACAACAGGCTCCATTGCAAATTTGGATTGGTCAACAAGATTTTGGATTTCAACCGTGACAACGCTAGGTTGATGATGACACTTGGGGGAATGAAATAGGGTAAGAGCATTTTTTCAAGTGGTTTACGATTCACCTCAAGGTAAGCATTAATGACTTTAGTTACTTACTATATCAATCAAAGTCATGAATGGGGACCGGTTAACAACATTGAGGGCGCATTGTATCTAAATGCACCGTTAATAACCGTAGGTAACAGTTGAAGAAGTGGAAGTGAAAAACGATAACACAGGAGTGCTGTCGCCAGCAGGTCAAGTCAGTTGTCATAACAAGTCAGTAATCGTGCCAAGTCAGTAATCATGGTAAGTCACCATCTAGGATCCTTTTTCTCTAGTAACTAGAACTAGTTCTTTTTCTAGTAACTTGTGACCCAAAAACACGACATTGATATTATCCGCATCACCACCGCCCTAAGCTTGTGACTTTAAGTAGTGTTCATGACTGAAATGGCTGACTGACGTATACAGAGATATCAAATAATTAGAATAACCCAGTAGAAATGGTAGCATTTTGGAGCATCAATATTTAAGCAGTAATCCAATTCGTTCATTAAAGATATTAGTTGACTTTAACGGGCCATTTAAAAGGCAAATTTATAAACCCTAATTCTATTGGCCTCATTAGGGTACAGACGTTTGGAAAACACGCGGGTAATAAAAGTTGTCGTTAAACTAGAACAACTGCGGGACACGATTTGGTTACGTACTTCACTTGATTGGAGCTCGTAAATGAAGGGTTAACGAAACTATATAGTATAACCACAGAAAAGGAAATGGAAATTCTGGTAGAAATCAAGCCCGTTAATCCTTATATGTTTTTGGTGTTTTTTATATAGTATAATCTCTGGATGTCTTCTTCTTAGCTAAGGTAAACCAGCATTCACCTCAATATTCTATAAAAGAAACGTCTTTTAATTCAATTTCAATTTATTCTGGCCCAAAGATGGCAAACAAGCAAATGACTTTGGAAAGTTTTTGGAAATTGCTTTGAAAAGTATGAAAGTATGCTGAGTCTGGAGTTTCTGTACTCTATGGTCTAGCGTGCTATCTACTAATATTTCTTACTTATATTTTAGACTTCGTTGAGCCGGATTGATATCACCGGAAATATAACTCTTAATTTCGATCACAAAGACAATATTGTGCCATAATTATTATCAATGATTTATATTTTAGAAATGTTCCTGACGAAATCATGTTACCCATGGCATATTCAACCAAGCATTCAAAATACGCATACCCCATATAAAAACGAATACTTACTCAATTTGCAAAATATGAATACCCGTGTCTATCAATTGATGAAACGTGAAATATTCAAGCGAAGGAGAATCCCGGATCGATTCAATCATTTACCGCGTTCATGGTTCGACACTCGCGAGGCCTGAAGCGTTCAAGTTGAAAAACTCAAAAACTCATCAACTTTCAATTGATGAACGTTATTATTGCATATGTAGCGATTAGATTTTATAAAACGGTCAATATATTTTTTTATAATTTAAAATGTACATCCGTTTACAAGCAAAAGAGAAAAAGCGTGGTTACACCAAACAAAGGTACGTGGTATATATCCCGAAAGACAATTTAAAATAAGGGTCAATAATTATTGCGTAGGTACGTACCTAGCTACTGGCTATTTAAGTATTTATGTATCCTATCACTAGCATTATTTAGCTTAAAAGGAAACTCCGAATGAAATGTGTAACCCATTGTAGAAAACGAAACAAACATTTTATTATTATTGGTACCTAGTATATAGCATCACACGGGTTATGTGCCCAATGAAAAAGTCAGATAAAATATCGGAGCATAACTCTGTTAAAAGCTCGTTTTGTATTCAAATTGCTTCGTATATTCGTTTTGTTTAACATGTTTTTTTTTCATATTTTGTTTAGCCTGGAGCTTTTTTATTGAAGGGGTGGCAACAGTAGGTCAAGTAGTAGTCAATCACATGTCATTGAAACTATAAAGTTCATAGTTCAATTATTCAAATATGATGTGTTTGAATAAGAGAGCTATGAAATTGTTCTGTGCTATGAGTATGGGTTTTCTACAGGCCGTCCATTCTCTATACCTTGAGCCACATATGGCAATAACAATTGATTTTGCTATGGTATCTGTGAAAGTGAAGTGAACTATTAGTTCACTATTAACCTTTTAAACGTAGTTTTGTTGCAGATCCGCTATTGTGCTGTATATACCGCTGGCAGAGGCGAAGCGAAGCGAAACTTAACTGACGCTCAACTGCAGGCTCCGTACTAAACGCACTTCAAAAAGGAGTAGATTTTTATTTTGGCTGTATTTTTTTCATATTATGTTACCTCAGAACTTTTTACTGGGTGACCCGATTTGATGATTCTTTTGTTAAATTATTAAAACATTTTATTGAGCTGTCTTAAATAATGCTTTTTTGGTTAAGATATTTTGGGAAGCTTTTGAAGTCGGTTTTTTGGCAAATGAGTTCAAAGTTATGGTATCTCTACTAGGTTATCATTGCCTGTGCCCTATGTCAAGATATGTTTACAACGTGTGACTCCAGCCGTATAATCAAGAAACCGAGCAGAAATTTTATCGCGTTTTCATAGCATACTTCAAAGTCGGACTGCTCTAAACTGGAGCGAAGCGCAAAGATTTCTTGTAAAAATTTTTATGATGAACCAAAAATTATTTTGCGGTGGCGAAGCTGAAGTGTAACCGACTGCTATGCTGAAGGCTGGGGGTTCAATTCGCTCAAGTCAAACATTGTGCGCGTGAACATTGATGTTTGTCTTTGACTCGGTGTTTTAATGTTTAGAATGTATGTTTTTTATTTTTTATTTATAGACTCACACCTGTATCCCCAAAGGGGTAACCAAAGGTGTAATATTACACCCACATTTCGAAAGGAATTTCTAGGTCCCACGTAATAGGGGGCTATTGCCGTTACCGGGCACATCACCAGACTCCGTGCTGCTACAGACTGGGAATTCGGAAAAACCCAGTAACACTTATGCCCGACCCGGGAATCGAACCCGGGACCTCCGATCAGCAGTCGCATACGCTATCCACTGGACCACGGAGGCAGAATGTATGTATTTACAAAAAATTGATCGCCTAGTTCCCATAGTATGTACAAGAGCAGCTTCGATTGGGACTAGATGGTCTTATGTGTATGAAGCAGAATAGTTTAATATACTAGACTTTGTCCTTCCCACTCCCGCGTGGGACTGACTCCATTTTTACGAAATATTTTCGATTACGATGAAAATATTTTCCTTCTAAATACATGTAGATTAAGGTGGGCGTAGACCGGTGGAACTAGGTCAATATACTGCTCCTAAGTAACGTTTGTATTGAAGACGCCTGGATGATGTCACCGTGTACATTAAGCGTCGCCTGATGTTCTGTCGCGTCTGGTATTGGGTATATCTATATTGTATCTTCTTGGGTTTACGCGAATGTTACACATTGAAATTAAACTACAGTTTACGGATTTTATCGCGTTGTATTGGTTTCACTAAGTTATTACATTTGAAACTAAAGATCTAGAAACTATATTTTTAATTTATTACTAGCCGACGTTTCGAATTCTTTACAGAATTCATGTTCACGGCAGACTGAGGTGATATTTGTCTTTTTCTTGAATGTATAAGTTATCTCAAAGTACCCGAACATTTTTCAACTACTGGTGTTACTATTTACGCAGAATGAGCTCACAGTGTCCTTAGGTCTTCTGGTGACTTTGTCCTTCTTGGGTTTCATTAGCCTTATGACAGGGTCCCAAGCTGGAGGAACATTCCAACCATCTTCCCTATTGAAATTAGAGTGTTTTTTAATTTCAATAGCCTCTCGTATCATCCTTGGAAGAAAACGATGTTCTTTTGCGAGTATCTGTGGTTCATCAAATCGCAGGTAGTGGTTGGGTCCTTGTTCCACATGTTCACACACAGCGGACTTTGTTGAGCGTTTATGTTTTATGTCAGCTATATGTTCTTTGAGTCGAATGCCTATGCTTCTCTTGGTTTGTCCAATGTATGAGAGCCCACATTCACAGTCAATTTTGTAGACACCGGCCTCTTGCAAGGGTAACTGACACTTGACAGATGGTAATAATTGACTGATCTTCGTTGGCGGCTTGTAGTAAGTTTTGATAGAAGCTCGCTTCAAGATGTAGCCAATTTTGTCGGTCACGCCCTTGATGTATGGGAGGACAGCAGGTTGTCTTTCTACTGTGGCTGGTTTTTCTTTCTTCTGGGATCTGTGACAGTGGCGCGGCGGTCGGAGCTTGTTGTCTTGCAGAACTTGCCTGACATGTTGAAGCTCAGCGTCCAGGTGTTTCTTGTCACAGATCCCGCGGGCTCTCTGAAACAGAGACATTCCTACAGTAGCTAACTGTTTAGGATGGTGGTGAGATTCACCGTTTAAGTACCTATTTGTATGGGTCTTTTTCCTATACACAGTATGGCTTAAGGAGTTGTTTTTATTCCTGATGACAAGTACATCTAAGAAAGCTAAAGACTTGTTTGCCTCTAATTCCATTGTGAATTGTATTTGGTTATTAATAGAATTAAGATGGTTTAGGAAAGCATTAACACTATCTGTTGGTAAAATGGTGAAAGTGTCATCTACATACCGCTTATAGAACCTCGGTGTGATGGTGGCAGTCTGCAGGGCTCGCGCCTCGAAGTCCTCCATGAAGATGTCAGCGACAACAGGCGATACTGGAGAGCCCATTGCTACACCGTCTACTTGTATGTAGTATTTCTTGTCCCATAACAGATATCCCGTTGTCAGGCAGTGTTTGAGTATTTCTGCATATTCCTCAGGCATGTTGTTTTCTGTCAGCTTCCTTCTAGTAATTTCTACACAGTCATGTACTGGTATGCATGTGAATAATGACTGTATATCAAAACTAACCATAGTTTCCTTGTCAGAGAGATGAAGGTGTTTGATTTCACTGACAAAATGGTAGGAATCTTTCACATGTGCTCTCGTATTGCCTCTGAGCGGTGAGAGAATCTTTGCCATGTGTTGAGCCAGTCTGTAAGTTGGTGCGCCTATCTGACTAACTATCGGGCGCAGAGGAGCGTTTTCCTTGTGTATTTTTGGTAGTCCATACATTTGAGGAGGTTTTACACACGATGGTATTAAATATTTCACGTCCAAATTAAGTTTTTCGGAGTATTTCTTAACAATATCACAAGTTTGCTTGAGTATTTTGTTCGTAGGGTCTGACTTAACCAACTTGTAGGTACTTTCATCCGACAAAAGATGTTCCATTTTTTGTTTATACTCGGACGTGTCCATCACTACCGTTGCATTTCCTTTATCTGCTCGGAGTACTCTAAGTTCAGGCCTAGCTTGTAAGTTCTTCAGTGCGAGATATTCGGTCTTAGGTAGATTCCTTGCCGGCACTTTCGATTGACGTAATACAGCAGAAACGTCCTGTCGTATGGCCTCGAAATCTTCCTTACTCACATTGTTCTTGACTAGGCAATCCTCAACGTTGCAAATAATGGTTTCATACGGTATTCTTGATGGAGTTATCGCGTAATTTAAACCTTTGTTAAGTACTCTCTCGGTATTTTCATCTAACGTGTGTTTTGACAGATTGACAACTGTTTGTCTATGGGCGGACGGTAGCGTGTGATTGGTCCGTGCGAAAACGTTCTGTTTCATGTTGTACTGGTCATTTGATTTTTGTTGTAATTTTTCAAATTTTTGAATTTTGTTACGTTTACACGCATAATATTTTGATGTTTCTCTGTTGTTTATTGCATCTATGCATTGTTTAAAATCAAATGAAGTTATCAATCTGTATATTTCGTTAGATAAATTCTCAACATTTTTATTTATTCTGCGTAAGTCAGCTCGGTGTTCATGGATCTTTTGTATGAGTAACTTTTGGCTTGCCTGTTTTAAGATCTTAGCGCTCCCAAGTATGTCCTTCTTGGCTGATATCTTGCAGCATGTAGGGATGCTAGGCGCACCAACTTACAGACTGGCTCAACACATGGCAAAGATTCTCTCACCGCTCAGAGGCAATACGAGAGCACATGTGAAAGATTCCTACCATTTTGTCAGTGAAATCAAACACCTACATCTCTCTGACAAGGAAACTATGGTTAGTTTTGATATACAGTCATTATTCACATGCATACCAGTACATGACTGTGTAGAAATTACTAGAAGGAAGCTGACAGAAAACAACATGCCTGAGGAATATGCAGAAATACTCAAACACTGCCTGACAACGGGATATCTGTTATGGGACAAGAAATACTACATACAAATAGACGGTGTAGCAATGGGCTCTCCAGTATCGCCTGTTGTCGCTGACATCTTCATGGAGGACTTCGAGGCGCGAGCCCTGCAGACTGCCACCATCACACCGAGGTTCTACAAGCGGTATGTAGATGACACTTTCACCATTTTACCAACAGATAGTGTTAATGCTTTCCTAAACCATCTTAATTCTATTAATAACCAAATACAATTCACAATGGAATAAGAGGCAAACAAGTCTTTAGCTTTCTTAGATGTACTTGTCATCAGGAATAAAAACAACTCCTTAAGCCATACTGTGTATAGGAAAAAGACCCATACAAATAGGTACTTAAACGGTGAATCTCACCACCATCCTAAACAGTTAGCTACTGTAGGAATGTCTCTGTTTCAGAGAGCCCGCGGGATCTGTGACAAGAAACACCTGGACGCTGAGCTTCAACATGTCAGGCAAGTTCTGCAAGACAACAAGCTCCGACCGCCGCGCCACTGTCACAGATCCCAGAAGAAAGAAAAACCAGCCACAGTAGAAAGACAACCTGCTGTCCTCCCATACATCAAGGGCGTGACCGACAAAATTGGCTACATCTTGAAGCGAGCTTCTATCAAAACTTACTACAAGCCGCCAACGAAGATCAGTCAATTATTACCATCTGTCAAGTGTCAGTTACCCTTGCAAGAGGCCGGTGTCTACAAAATTGACTGTGAATGTGGGCTCTCATACATTGGACAAACCAAGAGAAGCATAGGCATTCGACTCAAAGAACATATAGCTGACATAAAACATAAACGCTCAACAAAGTCCGCTGTGTGTGAACATGTGGAACAAGGACCCAACCACTACCTGCGATTTGATGAACCACAGATACTCGCAAAAGAACATCGTTTTCTTCCAAGGATGATACGAGAGGCTATTGAAATTAAAAAACACCCTAATTTCAATAGGGAAGATGGTTGGAATGTTCCTCCAGCTTGGGACCCTGTCATAAGGCTAATGAAACCCAAGAAGGACAAAGTCACCAGAAGACCTAAGGACACTGTGAGCTCATTCTGCGTAAATAGTAACACCAGTAGTTGAAAAATGTTCGGGTACTTTGAGATAACTTATACATTCAAGAAAAAGACAAATATCACCTCAGTCTGCCGTGAACATGAATTCTGTAAAGAATTCGAAACGTCGGCTAGTAATAAATTAAAAATATAGTTTCTAGATCTTTAGTTTCAAATGTAATAACTTAGTGAAACCAATACAACGCGATAAAATCCGTAAACTGTAGTTTAATTTCAATATATCTATATTGGCTGTTTTAGTATTGAAAGGTCTAACTTTTCGTTATTTGGAACGGTACTTCTTGCGGCTTGGTAAGATTTTGATGGCTGAAATAACGAATAAAATTATTCTTGAATTTAGTGGGCGTTGGTTGGGAGTATGTGCTGTTCAATGCAAACTTTTGCTATGGAATATTTATCTTCTTTGATTAATATTACTTTAATATTTTATTAAAGTTTACCCTCCTGTAATAAACTTTTCTCTTTCTATTAAAACGGTGCGAGGGATCTCCATGATCTCGATAGACATGCGAAGTCTGCCAAACTGGACTTGGCATGCGTAGTGAACTATAGGTCAGCTCTACTTATTAATGAGAAAGGGTTTGTTTCCAGCAGTGAATGGAATGATAAAAGGCTAATGATGAATGAGATTAAAACGTTGATATGAACTGGTTCTTCGGACCAAAAAAGCATGTAATAACCGGCACTGTCGCTGACACGACAGTTTATATGCGGACTAATTATTAACTACTTCAAAGTCGGAACCTATTACCTAAAATAACAGAAACTATTCTAACTAATAATAAAATTATTCATGTCTCTGTGTATTTTATAACGTTTGAAACTTGTCTTCACTTATAAACGATGTCGTGGACGTTCATGACAACCAAGGCTAAAGGCTTAACGTGCTCGGCGACACGGAAGCGCCTTAATTAGATTAGTCTCTCGTGTCATGGGTGGAAATAGTTTAGTAAAACACAGTTTGAAGGCAGGCTATTTATTTGTATTACGGTATTTATTTATTTTTAGAAATCTGGAGGCCAATTCTCCTATTTTTATATGACATTGGTATTATATTTTGAATAGACTCAGAAGCTGTATTCTGATAACCTAATGTCATTATCGTATAATTTGAATTAAACATTGACATATACTCTAACGATAGACGGAGCATTCCCTATAAATATTTTGTTTAAATTGTCTAATGTATGACGTCTAATCGTACTAGCGCAAAACGCAGGCGCAAGCAGCTCCAATGACTTACAGTGTCTAGTTATTATTATAGCCAATCAACAACAACAAGTCCTGGCATCTTACCAATGAGTATCCAATAGTTCTCTAACGCTACTGGCTGCTTATTGCCATTTGCAAAGATTATTTACTTCACAGAAGAGATGTTTTCTGCCTACAATATTTCATCAACATAATAAGAACAGATTATTTATGAAAATAAAAGGAATTAATTGCTGGGGGTTTATTTAAGTAAAAAAATAAAATCTATAAACATATTCAGATGTTTTTATTACAAAATAGAAAAATGTATTCGTGGGCGTAAGTTCAAGACTTGCCTTAGTTGCTTCACGAATAATTCTTATTTTTAAGCTTTATATTTATCTTACTATGAGAATTGCTTTAGCATAATATATATACCTTATATATAAGGCAGGATTGTTTGTCATTCTGTAAAGATGTGACGAAGTGGCCTGAGTAGCTTAGTCGGTACGGTATCGACACGGTTCGTCGTGGTCGCGGGTTGAATTCCTGCCTAAAAAAAATATTTTGAATTGCAGTTAAATTTACTCTAGCAAGAAATGCTCAAAAATATATTTTAATAACTATTCAATTGCCACCAAACATAATTAATTTTGTGTTTTTTTGTCTATTGGTCGGATAATGGAAATCAGGATCTGTTTTGGTCCCATGATTCAATATTATTTTTGCGTATTTTTCTATAACTGCAAAGGTGTACCTACTATGATGAAGTGTTGAAATATTCGTTAATACGGTCATAACGATCAACTTACCAAAAAATAAAAAGAACACAGAATTAGTGATATACAACGTCAAATTGCTTTAATAAAATTAATCAAACTAAAAAACTCTTAAAACCAATACCTTCACGAAATCTGGTCACTGGTCTTGGTCATATATTTTACCTACAATCACTGCAATGTATTTCTGCATAGTAGTTAGTCTATGATCGTAAATGACGTCACATAAAAATAAAGAAATACATTTTAATGTGGTATTATGATACATTTAACTCTTTTATTTACATAAATAATTAAAAATATTGACTAACGCTACTACAGATACAAGTTCTGATTCAAATTAATCGATATCTCGTCGCTACATAGTCAATAAACGAAGCGGACCCACACTGCAGGAAAGTCAAAGTGACACTAGATTGCTTTGCCGGTATGTTCTTGCAAAGCATTTGAACAAAGTAAATGTTCTGAATGCTACATCTAGTACTTTAGTACATATATATCGATGGAATTAAACAGTTCGTCGTTGACACATATTTTGACCCTAGTTTCAATTTACGATCTCGTTACAACTTCGTTCAATTATCAGATAATTTAGAAGAATACGCTTTTTGTGATGTAAGTATGACACTGACATGATATCGAAACTATATTTATTTAGAAGAATTGGCGACATATAGGGTCGGTTATTGGGACAAAATATAGCCTATGAGCTGTTCTGATGTATAAGCTTGATATTTACCTAGTTCATTTTGCAAAATAAAATTAAATAAGAAAATGATTGCTTCCGTGGTCCAGTGGATAGCGTATGCGTCTTCTGATCATGAGGTCCCGGGTTCGATTACCGGGTTGAGCAAGAGAGTGAGACTGCACGGTTGGCGTAGTGGTTTAAGCAGGCGCCTCACTGCTTGACACTGTGCCGAAGTGTTGTGGGTTCGATCCCTACACGAGACAACACTTTGTGTGATTCATAAATTGTTGTTTCGAGTCTGGGTGTTCATTGTGTCCGTTAGTTGTATGTCTGTAAAGTTCCCCGCGACACAGGATTTAGTCCTAATGCGGGAGTTGTCTTTTATAAAAAAAAAAAAAAAAAAGTGTTACTGAGGTTTTCCGAATTCTCAGTAGTAGCACGGAGTCTGGCAACGTGCCCAGTGACGGCAATAGGCTTGCCCTCACTACGACCCTAAATTCACTGGGTGTAATATTAGATACACGTCTGCTTACCCCTTCGGGGATACAGGCGTGGATCTATAAAAAAATAGTGCCTTGAATATTTCCAACCAAAATCATATTTTCTTCACGCGTAATGTTATTTCTATTTAAAATCTCTCGTACATTACGGCTCATATGAAATATTTATTAGTATCCATTATTCACATACAACGTCATTTAAATGAGCCAGTCGTTAAAATAAATTGTACATAAACTTGAATTGTGTTTATCTAGCCAAATGGAAATTTGTGTTAAAATATACCTCATTTATAAATTCTAACATTTATTTTAATTATCTCTAATTTATACGTTTGTAAATTAGTAGATACGTATAACAATTCTTAAATTGAGATTGTTTCCAAGGTCATATGTTTTATTTGAGGTAGACTCTTACTTGCTTCACCAAATGCTTCGCCTTCGTCCAGCAGTTGACAAAACGCAGTATGTGGAAACAGTTATAAACTTTCGCTATTTATACGCCATTAGGTTGATACAAACATTCGGAAATCTGTAGCATCGTCGCTGGACTTATGATCTACGGTCTTCGACACGTTACATTGGCAAATAAACTTTAAGTTCTTCACCTACGAGATATAAAATAAGTTTTCAAGTTTTAATGTACAAAATATGTTCTCTATGTATTTTATGTAAGTCTGCGTATATTTTTTTCTGTTTATATACCAATTAGACGATTATTTATACATTAAAAAAGGAAAACTCCAAGCCTAGTGCCATTAAAGTTGTAATTAAATCACAAAATTAGTCTCTACACTACAAAGGTACCTACCGTACAATGAAACAGCTCTTAATTCAAGATTCCGTCTGAATATCTACAAATGAACTGTTTATGTCGTCGCTCATATATAATTCTCTAGCAAGATTAGCGTTAAACTGATTACCGTTCAAGGATTAGTATTCCATCTTCGTGTGTTGGATAATCCTATAACGCATTTAAGAGTCTACCCAATTACGGCCCTGGCGAAAAATAATGTAATCTTATAAAATGCGTGTGTTTGAGAGTGAGTGTGCGTGTGCGTACATGCATTAGTGCGTGTATATTTGAAGCAGTAGGTACAATCACTGTTTATAATTTTAAGCAAATCTTATGAGTAGGTAGTACCTACTCGTACAACGTAGAATCTAATAAACAATTTTGACCGAGTCATTTTCATGTTACTTTATTGAAAGCAAAATCCGCGTAGTGCCGCTAGTCATCACCATATTTATATACAGTAAACACGTACCTACAAAATGACTTGTCCTTACGAAGCTAAAGAAGCTTTAATTTAGGACAGCGATTACGTTTAATGACAGAGGCACTCACTAATGAAGTATTTTAATTTACACTCCTATGGGGAGAAAAAGGACTTTTATTGAAAAGGCCCTTATTTTAAATCTAGCCATAGCTGAAAAACGGGCGATAGCCAGGTTTAGTTTGTGACATAACTTTACTTCAAAACACCGCGCTATCAATCAAATCAAAACGCGTCCCATACTATTGTCCGGAGTTGGAAAATATTTCAATCCCTGCGGGCCGCAATAAATCTCTATACCGTAAAATCATAGTAGTGGAAGAGAATTTAAAAAGATGCACGAGTCACTGTGCTTAGGCGTACATCATTTATCAAACGTCACCGCGGGAATTGGGGGCAAAAAGTGGCCTGTCCCACAGCTTTGCAGGAGACAGAGCTGGATTAGGAAAGGTGCTCGAAAAAAGGTGTATTAACTTGTCTAGGAAAATGGTATCATTAGACTTAAAATAAAATGTTGGAGCTATTTCTTTAATGTAAAGTAGAATGTCAGTTATTCTGACTTATTATTGTAATTATTTATTTTAATTATTAATTCAATGTGATTTTATAAATTGATTCGAATTATGCTTCATATATTGAAATATGCATTTAATATAAGTATATTCTAAGTGAAGCTAACATAGCTTATCTCTCATATCTCTATTCTGACATTAATGTAATCTATTTTATCTGACATATTTATCTAAACTAGCATTTCATTTATGGTACATATCTGTTTGTTTTAAATATCTATTTGTTTTTTTTTTTGTTAACAGCACATAGTTGTATTTAAGTTATTTTTATCTATATAACACTGTGTATTATTATAACGCTAAATAATTTCAGATATGTATTGTATGCTAGCGTCCGTGCACACTTTCAATAAGCTGTTGCATTATTTTAGTTCAAGCAAGAGTCATATCAATTACAGTAATAAACCTTTTACCTCGTTACATAAACCTGAAGTGTTCAATTAAGAAACAGTATAACGAGGAAACCATAAAAATACTTTATATCAGCCAAGAATAGCACATAAAATGCACCCACGAATCTCTATAAAAATATTTATTGCACCCTAAGTCGGGGAACAATGGGATTTTATGCACCTCTTTCCAACTTGATACGGGCCTGGCCTTCTTCAGGATATTAAACATTGTCTGAATGTTTAGTAGTAATATGTTAAAGGGTAGTTCTCTGTTTCATTTCTTCCATACCTTTCTGATGTTTGGTATGGCAAAAGCGTATGCTCATATTTTCCTCATAACGGATATATTGCTGTTGAGATATTTTTACGCAGTTTTCTTAAGACAAACACGTTAAGAATTTTAATACCTCGTCATATAAAATTGCTGTTTTATTGCCGCGCTACACCTGCAGGATTAGTAAAAATTATGATATTATCTTTGGTATTATAGCCGCATATTGTTTATATAGATGAGAGCTCTTCATGACAGGCGGGATCGACGGCTTAACGCTCTTTGAGGCGCGGGGCAAGCGATAATCGACATAAATACACGCATAACTTCTAAAACCTATGGATGCGCGCTGTGTGGCTGATTCACCTCTTTATTTGTATCTCCACTGGCTGTTGGAACACATCTGTCTGTTGGTATCTCCACTAGGCTATAACTACCTCAATAAATGTATAGCATGCTCTTAAAAGAATGTGTCATCATAATTCTGAGCCCTGTTTATATCCTGTCCTGTTTACTGCTGGGCTCGGGCCTCTTTTCACTATGAGAAGACAAAGGTAAATCAAAATATGTATCTAACCGCCAATAAATATCACATAGATTTCAATAAGTCTTGAATTGAAATCCAGCTGCAAAACCAAAGCAATTTCATGTCCGCCAAAATTATAATCTCCCGATCGCCTGCCCAAAGAATCCAATAAAGCTCGACAGGAAAATTATGTGGCCAGCAAATAAAGGCCATATATCTTAGGCGGATTATTCTTAGCGCTATTTAACGGTGTTGTTAAGCTGAGGGATGGGCACAAGATAATACGACATTGGTATGGGATCATACTTTTATTATGGGCTATAGAATTTTATTAAGTTTTCCAGAATGTTCCTGTTTAAGGTTTTTTATTAGAGAAAGTTTTGAGATAGAAAGAAAGGAAGAGCTTATTCTAAATTACGTTTTATGGGGGCGTTTGTTGGACGGTATTACAACGGTGGACAACTTTTCTATGTATGGCGCGTTTAGTTCGATTTTAGATCTATAGGTTCTATAATAATAATATAATAAAGCCGACATTTATTTGCTTGTTTAGTTAGACGCGCTAAACTTAGGAAATACTAGGCAAAACAGCATCCATTTAACACTTACCTTTGTTGGAAAAGGTAAGAGGGACAATATACGAATCAACGGGTCACACTCGCACTCCTATTTTTTAAAACTAGGCTGAAATACCAACATTTCTCTTTTGTTATATAAAAAAGTATATATTTGTAAACATCACTGCAAAACTACAACATTTGCTTGGTACAAAATTGCGTTTACTAACTAAAACATTTTCCAAACCAATCAATTAGCTGTGAACTACAAAACTCAATACAAACTATCCGAATCAATACAACAAATTACCAAATTGGGCTTAACACAGGTGTTCGATACGAATAGATTATTTGATTTCCACAATTACCAACTTATTAGTTGGATAAAGTATTATTTTAAGCGATAAATTACCAGTAAAACGTGCCTGGAGGTACAAACGGAAGAATTACCCCACGTTCGGGGAAAATTCGGTGTAACTGGCAATACCGGGCGTTTGAAGGTAGTAATAACTGCTGTGGAAGGTTTAGTAGGTAGGCTGACGAGGCCGTAGTTATCTATCGTTAGAGCTCTTGTTCACGGCACGGTCTTACTGCGGTTTAACCTTTGTACGGTAAGCTAGCCGTGCCGTTGTATAATCATGTGAGTATCTTCACGATACGTTTTATAAACAGCCTATCACTGGAATACCATAATCGCAGCTTACTTGTTCTTTTTTATTAATATTTAGTATGTTATTGTTTTTAATGTGTTTCTGTTTTATCTGCAATTATTATTATTAAAGTTTCACTGTGATGTTAGTTAGTTACACTAAGATACAGACCCACTATTCGGTTCCGGCGATCAATCTCAGAAACACCTCCAACGATTTTCATGAATTTAGTATGTAGCGGGTTTAAGGGGCTATAAATCGATCATGGCGAAATGTGGGTGTAATATTTACACCTCTGCCTACCCCTTCGGGGATACAGGCGTGAGACAATAAATAAAAAAATAAATTAAAAAAATCGATCTAGTTGGGATACATTTTAGAAAGCACGACTTACACTGACAAAGGTACTAAGTATAACTCAATTGTAGGTTTTATCGACGAAAACCGCTGAGCATCATGATTTACATTGGCAATGCCACATTTTTTACCTTCTAAGCAGACCAAAACTCAAAAGTAAGTCACCTCATATCTGCATACTAAGACGTGAGTGAGATAGGCATAAAACTAGACAGTATAAACGGTAGAGGTAGCCTCGCATCCACTCCACGCTGTTGAAATAAAGAGGCGAAAACGAGCGAACGAGCGCTTAAGGGGAATACCGCTCACCTAGAATTCATAATGGCTAGTTTGCAAATGGTTGAAGGCATGAAAATTGTTCTAAGGTACGTTTTGTCGGCCATTCTATTTAATGGACACTTGAAAATGCCTCGTTTTATGGTTTTAGTCGGTATATATCCGGACATTACTTGGATATTTTCGTGTAGCGTCCGATTATGTTAGGCAGATTCGGTGTTTGGACTTTCGTAGTTCATTTTTTAAATAAAAAATAACGCAGGGTTTGCGGGCATTTCAGTAAAACACAGTAATTAAATAAAGCTGCAATGTGACGCGTATGAACGGCAGAATTGTAAATTAATTGCGATAGAATTCTATGTTTAGTGTCATGTTCGCAGTTCAACAGCATATAACCGTGAAAGAAAACGGATTATAAAAATCAAGGCCACACTTTTTAATTGCCAGATGAACAAAACAACATTCTATTCACTACTACCCGGATTTAGGTACCTACATATTTTGTTATGTTAATTACATATACATACTAGAGGACGCCAGCAGCTACGCCTGCAATTTTTTTAAATTTACCCGTTTTGGCGGATCCCGTGGTAATTTCGGGAAATCCCTTCTTAGTGCACCCCTACGGTCCCCAAGGAACATACATGCCAAATTTCAGCTTCCTGCGCCCAATAGTTTCGGTTGTAGCGTGTCTGTCAATCAGTCAGTAACGCAAGGATTTTATATATTAAGATTAACTCTGCACAGGGTCATATCTGTAATACCCGAAAACCACTCAGACTCTGCAAACTATATGCATGAAACCTACAAAGTTTGGCGGTGCAAGCGACACTTAAATTATCGTCTATCGCTAACTTTGTCTGGGTCTGGACGACCCAGTGGCGTAGCGGGAGTGTAAGCGACTGCTTCGCAAAGGTGGCGTGTTTGATTCCTGCTCAAGTGAAACATTTTTGTGCGTGAACAATGAACGTGGATGTATGTCTAGGTCTGGGTTTTTCTAATGTTTCTACGTAAAATAGGTATATATCTACATGTATGTTTATTCATAGTATCCCATAGTACAAGCTCTACTTAATTTGGGACTAGGTGAATATTATATGTGGTTGATTATAATCTATCTTGTGCTACTCTAGTCCAGATCCGGTCCGCGATCACAATTATATCATCGGCACATTATACGGGATGACCGACACTAATTTTTGCCGCCATTTCGTTACGGCTCTATCCCACTTGTCGTCACCACTCTTCGCCAGATGTCTTGCCTAAGCCCATTTTAAGGTTATTCGAGGTCCCACATCGAGCACCTTTGTGCGGTTCCGAATGCCAACGTTGGGAACTCGGGCAATCATACGGATACCAAGCATGGATTTTTGAGCGACTTTAAATCTGTAAACTCTGCCTCTTGCTATCTACATAGATATACTTAGAAACTTATAACCAGAAGAAGGTTACAACTCGCCATGTCGTGATAGAGCGTTAGCATCTTCCCGTCTTACATCTTAATTCATTCTTGATACTCAAAAATTGCATCAAGGACTAACATAATATCGGAGTGCCTGAACTATTAAAGAAACATGCAATATGGTCAATGCAAATGATTACCTTTTATAATGTAGACACAAACTAAGGGAGTATTATTAATTTTATTCCCCATAGGTTCAAAGTTTGTTACAAAACATACATATTCTGAATCTAGAAATAAAAATATTGGTAGTAGGCTCGCCCCCTATTACGTGGGACCTAAAAATTCATGGCGAAATGAGGGTGTAATATTACACCTCTGCTTACCCTTCAGGGATACAGGCGTGAGTCTATAAAAAAGCAATAAAAATGTGAAGAAATTCAAGTATTTTTAAAATTTACAATAGGTATATATAGCAAAGAAAGTGAAAAATGGAAGCAGTATTTAACACAGCAACAAAATCCTAAAAATACCTCGACTCTTCACCATTTTGGTCTTAAATACGACTTATATAAACAACTGCTCATATTTTGATGGTTAATAGGCTAAGAAGTATAATATTGTAAGAAATTGTCGAGGGCCTGATATTTGAGGGCTTTTAACTCCTTAAGGATTCGACTCGAGAGGCTAACAATGTACTTTACTCAGAAAACCTTCGCTCAAATAAAATTTTATGTTGGCAGATTTTTGCAGATATTTCTTAAGAAAATGGGTAAATAATTATATTATGCTGTTACTTTTTTAATTATAGCTGTTTCCATTTAAGCAATTACAAGGTTATTTGTAAAATAATTTAGTAATCTTGAATCATAGTTTGTTATTGAGCCCGCGGTTAATACCAGGATTGTTATTATTCCACTTCCACAGATACTTGTATTAATATGTGAAGCATTAATAGACTTCATACAATATTATTTAGCGGGTCTTAGTCGCGATAATTTACTTATTTAAAGGCATAAATACCACTGTTATTCTCCTACGTTTCTACCGGCTTGCAAGGATTGTGGTCGCCGAGGGACTGATGTCAGCTCAAGATCAACCCGGTAGAAACGTAGGAGAATAACAGAGGTATTTATGCCTTTAAATAAGTAAATTATCGCGACTAAGACCCGCTAAATAATATAATATGATATATACAGCTCGCGAAAGTTTAAAATCGATCATTAATAGACTATCTCAATGTTGGGATTGTGATTCTGATTACTAGAAAGGCCTGACCAAAGTGTCTACCGCGTTGGCTCTCGAAGAATGCCATACGTTTACCTACATCATCTTCTTAGCGTTATTCCAGTTTCAACCTTGGGTCCGCTTACTAGTCTAACTGGATTTGGCTGAATACGGTTTACATAGTATGTGCAAATGATACAACAATTTGTGGACAACACAAAGTGTTGTCTCGTGTGGGGATCGTTCGTACCCACAACACTCGACGAAGTGTTAATAGTGACGCGACTAATTTAACCAATTTGTGTATATAAAGTCCTTGTTTTACTGAATGACTGATAGACAAGCTAGCGCAAGAAGCTGGAATTTGGCACGTATGTTCCTTGGGGACCGTAGGGGTGAGAAGGGATTTCCCAAAATTCTAACCGGGTCCGGCAGAAACACGGTTAAATTAAAACAAATGGCGCTGGCGTAGCTGCGGGCATTCTTACGTAGTATTTGTATACTCTTTGGCGGGCATGTTCTTGTCATTCATGAAGTTTTAAACACAGTTTATATCTAATAATTGTAATATATTTTATAGTAATTACAAGACCACAATACCTCGATAGGTCTTATAAACCAAATCATCGTTCTCACGTCACGCAATCATATTCTGAAACTAGTACCATTAGTAACGTTATAAAACAACTTATCGTTCTCTATAGGGCCTTGACCATTGGCATTCGTCGTTTTATAGCCTCCAAAGTGCCGCATGCTATGTAAATTTAAGTCGGACAGGACATCACTCAGAGTTATAGCGAAGAGGTCATGTTGACACTAAGCTAAGACTTACGTTTGGTCGACTTATTCGAAAGACTTAAAACAATGAGACATTGAGTGGATCGGAAGCATTAACATAGGAAGAAAAGAAAAAAAAACGCATGCATTTATTTTGCCCCACGCAAGAGACACCAAAAGCTTATAGCTAAAAAAAACTTATAGCTTTATACTAGAGGTCCTATAGTCCACTCACTTTAGTTTTTAAATCACATCATCAGTAGCCCTTTTTAAGTCCAATGTTGGACCTCTCCTAATTTTATTATCGTCACAACAACATTGTGACTGTTGTGATGCAATCAGCAGGATTTGGTTTACTAAGTATACCACGATGGCCTGAAAGGTTGGTATATGGTTTGATGTCAAGATTTCCATCTCTACGCAATGATACCATCTACTCCGATCATTTTCCTACAAGCGACAACCAGGGAATAAAACTGAAAAGGGCCACTACCCCAGTGACACTTTGTATGCAGTTACCGTCGTCCATGGACACAAGCAACACCAGAGGAGTCAGAAGTGCGTTGACACCCTTTAGGTTATGAAAAGTGATGGGAGGAGAAGTAGGATGAGGGAGAATGTATACGGATAGGGCCTCCGCAAACTCACTCACCGAACGAAACTCGTCAATATAGGTACTGATACTTTACGTCGATTTTCTGTGAGATATTATTTCCACAGTTGAACCTGCCCATTCGTGCTGAAATCAACAAGGCTTTAAGTCCTTTAAGTCAATTTAGATTACATAATTCAAGCCATTCTGTTTATTTATTTATGATTCATAACCATAAAAATATTAGATCAGAGTCTTCAAAAACTGCAATACATTTGTGCCTTAAGCGGGCGCACTTAGCAATCCTTCGCGGCTGATTACACACAAGCCATTCACACGGTCTCCGCAGCCTCCCACTGCGCCAGTTCGTATACAAAGCCCTTCTAAGAACTGAAGAGATCATTGGTTTGAACGGTGCATTCATGGGGTAATAAGGGGTAGACATTTTCTGTACAGCGCATACTGCGTTCAATAAAAAATAAGGAAATATATTGTTTTGATTTGTATGTGCGCACGCTTAGGGATGCTACGACGTGCTTAGGTATGCTACAAGTTTCTTGGGCTTCGCAAAATGGACTGTCGCGACATGATATTATGGTCAAGTTGTCACAAAAATCATATTTCAAGAAAATATGACATACATTTGACAAAGAATAGTGCGACAAAATATATATAAAAAACTAGCTGTTTCTCTCGGTTTCACCTGAAAAGCAGCTAGTATTTTCAGTAGCTCGACAGAAGCGCCACCTACCGGAACAAATTACAAACTATATTATTATGTAGACCTACAAAGTCGGTCCCCCATTAAATCGGTTCAGCTATTCTAAAGATAACGTCGGACAAAACGAAACACAAACAGACAGATAAAAATGTTAAAAAGTACATCTGCTATCCTTATCTTTTAACAAGGAATACAAATATCGCTGTCAAAATCCATCTGCAATACACATTTGCCAATGCTTTTGTAAAACATATTGTATTGTAGAACAACGATATTTCCGTCTGAGGAGCACAATTTCACGGATATTTACCTTGGTGTCAAACAGACGTGACCAGGGCAATACAATTTGTTCAATACCAACAGCCTCGCATTTGTATGAAATTGAAGAAACTGTGGCTACAAATTTATATAAACGACTTCAAAAAGGAGCAGGTTTTAAATTTGAGTATTTTTTTTATGTTTCACCTTAGTATTTTTTCAGATGGATCAATATTGATGGTATTTTTTACATAAGTGCCAGTGTTTCATTTTATCAGGATTTGACCAGTTTGTTCACAAAAGCCAGCAATAAACTAATTTCATTTTAGTGAGTCCGGGTAACATCTTACGTCAAACTTTACAATCGCCGAAATAATACACCATCGCTCTTAGAAACCTTCAAATATTTATTTTAAGGCACCCATCCAATAACATCTCATCATCATCATCGGCCCTGTTTAAACTGTCCCACTGCTGGGCACAGGCCTCTTCTCACTATGAAAAGGGTAAGGCCATAGTCCACCACGCTGGCCAAGTGCGAGTTGGCAGACTTCACATGTCTTTCGAGATCATTATGGATAACTCTCGGACATACAGGTTTCCTCGCGATAACATCTACATCAAAAAACACAAAAGAAACCGTGCACTCGATCAAGAAAACAAGATATAACCGAAGCTAGTAGCTTGTTAAACAAAATTACTCTCACAGTTAACCAAAAAAGTCATTAATATTCTGTACAACACTTTTTTACCCTCAAAGGTACAATGAATCAGAAAGTATTCAAAGAAAAGGTGCCTGAAGGCTTAGTTATTGTTGCTGAGTAGGAAAAGTTTTCGTTCTGTTGTTTCCTGCTATTTTTACGGTCTCGTTTAAAGTAATGGTCAAATACTTCCCAATTTATGTGACGTTTTGGAATGGATTATGTGCGTTGCACGTATAAGATAAATCTAGCCCATTAACAAAAATTTTTGCTTGTGTACAAATTGCGAAAGATTTAAAGTATTTTTGAGAAAAACGCTCTGGAAATATTATGTGGCATATTAATGAATTAAAATTTATGTGACTCGAATACACAAGATATTCTAATTCGTATCGTCCGTCTTTCAGTAATCACAGCAGCAGGAAACGGTTGAAAATTTAGGGCAAAAGGACCCGCTTATAATGAATGTATCGTTTTTGTATTATATATATATATATATATATATATATATATATATATATATATATATATATATATATATATATATATATATATATATATATATATATATATATATAAAAAATACAAAAACGATATATATAACGTGTAATGGAAATAACGCACATCCTCAGACACCCCAATTAGAAAACCTTGTTACAATCATAATGCATGCATTGAAATATTTTTTTTATTTGCATAAATAATGTTTTTTTAAAGAAAGTATTAACTCAATTAAAAGTGAAAATCGTGGTCACTGTAAATCTGCGCACGCACACAAACGAAACGGTTGCTATGGTAAACAAACAACAGCGATCTGATAGGAACGAAACACGATGCGATATAACAAAATGTATGAAATTCAGTCTGTAAACCACACTCTGATAGAGTGGGGTTTACAAAAATGATGTTTGAACAATTTGTCGGCCACTGTTGATATTACCAAAGATATTATGAGTATTTCTTTCCATCACACTTTTAGGCTATGGAGTGGACAGTCGAATTATTTATTGTTTGTTATTAATATGCACGATCTATTGTTTTTTAACATCGTAAGTGACTATTGTGACTATCTTAACTTAATCATACCTAGTTAGCATTATTGATCGATAAAGTAAAATAATATCAATGAGAGAAGTAAACAAGAACGGCGTGTCTAAAGTTGTCTTGTGAATCTAAATAGTTACAATAATAGAATAATAAAATAACTTATAGGCTTAAATCACATTTCTTTAGTCCACGTAGCACTTCACTATTTCCTCACAAATCACATCTTTTCACTGTTTCAAAAGCAGCTAGTATCTTAATTAATTAACTACTCGGCACTTTTTCTCTCGTCACAATAAACTAGTGATTTAATATTTCTCCACAATGAGAAAGTCCAGGAGTGTCAAGTCAACATCAAGATGATGTTGAACATTCCACACCGGCACCGTCTTGTTGATAATTATTATTAAATTATACACCATTACACATTTTGTAAACAAGTGAACTATTAAAAAGGTTTTCACAGCACTCACTGATAGATAGATATTCCCGGTTGTACTTGTCATAACATGTCTAAACGCATCGCCAGCTGCGCTTGTCATGCGCCAGCGTGAGCGAGACATTACGTCTCGCTCTTTCCCGTTGTTTATTACCTACGTTAGTGAAAGATAGATGATAGACATTTTGGTGGTCAATTGTATTGTCTTTTGCCGTCTATTGTGTTGTATTAATGTGTGCGTTTGTGTAAGTCAACGTGGAACCATTTAACAAATGCATTTAAAAATAAGCCGTTCTGCTTTGATTTAAGGTTTATTTTCGAACAGCTCATTTTTTTTAAAATGAATGACTACAATTTACGTTATTTTATTTATTTTAAGACTAAATATAAACAATATTAAAAATGACGGAAATGGATTCAGTTGCCGATTCTGAAAAAAGTACTTTCAGGATGTGCATTTAAACTTGTTACATGTTATAGTTTTTTTTTAAAGAGTCACACCTGAGTCCCCAAAGGGGTAGGCAGAGGTTTAATATTACACCCACATTTCGCCATGATTTTTAGGTCCCATCTAATAGGGAGCGAGCCTATTGCCGTTACCGGGCACATCACCAGACTCCGGGCTGCTACCGAGAATTTGGAAAAACCCAGTAACACTTTTTGCCCGACCCGGGAATCGAACCCGAGACCTCCGATCATCAGTCGCATAAGCTATCCACTGGACCACGGAGGCAGTCATTGTATTATATTATTGTATTATATTGTCACGCAAATAAATATATTTGATAACCAATGCAAATTTACAATTATTTTTATTTAATTGTTATCTAAATCTGTATATTATTTTCTTCGACCGTTTCTTTTCTAAAACTGAGATGTACAGCAAGTTTTATACTCTTAATTATGTAAAACTCAGTCAATTACATGGCGGCCTCTGTTTGGTATATGAGAGTTACTTCTTCGAAAAGTCTGTAACCATGAAAACCTCAGGCTATAACCGTAGTATTACGCCTTAAACTATCTTTAACGTCTGCTAGAAGCCTATAAGGGAAAACTTTTCGAACAATATTACGTTGGGATAAAAGTTTATCATAAAGAAAATGTTTACCGCAAGCACTCAAGACGTTCACGAATTATGGCAATTTTATTGTACAGTCCTGTTTTTCTAGCTGCCTTTATTTCAAATGCCATAACCTTTTCACAAGGCCGGGTAATAAGAATTTACTGGCATATTTTCTTTCCTTTTCTTTCCGTAGCCAAACCACTTTGGTTTGGTTAGCACGCAATAAGTTTATTATTAATCGATGACTTTTAGTTTTGGTTAGTTTAAAATGGGTATTCTGGTGACACGAGATTTTATCTTGCTTTGTTCTTTATTCAATTTTATTATTTTATCTATAGACTCACGCCTGTATCCCCGAAGGGGTAGATAGAGGCAGCAAATTATTTGGATGTTCTATGTAAGTTTCTGTAATATGTAAGATTCTTGCGTTACTGCCTGACTGACAGACAAACTATAGCTAAATAAATATATTAGGAATAAGAAGCTGAAATTTGGCATGTATGTTTCTTGGGAACTGTAGGGGTGCACTACGAAAGGATTTTCTGATAAATTGCCCGCGCCGTTGCGACAGTTGAGCCAATAGAAATGGGGTTACTCTCTGTAGCGACATAGAAGGAGAATATTTAATATTTTTTCTTTACTTACTTTTTATCTGGTTTTTATCCAGTAAGGAAGCATATTTACCTTTTTTATTTTGATTACTTTACAAATATAGAAATTGATGTTCAATACAATCGTGACTAGCCTTGAAAAAAAGTTTTGCGGTTTAGAAACCCCGACTATACTATGGTTGTTATTTCTGGTATTTGGTTATTAATGGAATTAAGATGGTTTAGGAAAGCATTAACACTAACCATTAACCTAAACCATCTTAATTCTATTAATAACCAAATACAATTCACAATGGAATTAGAGGCAAACAAGTCTTTAGCTTTCTTAGATGTACTTGTCATCAGGAATAAAAACAACTCCTTAAGCCATACTGTGTATAGGAAAAAGACCCATACAAATAGGTACTTAAACGGTGAATCTCACCACCATCCTAAACAGTTAGCTACTGTAGGAATGTCTCTGTTTCAGAGAGCCCGCGGGATCTGTGACAAGAAACACCTGGACGCTGAGCTTCAACATGTCAGGCAAGTTCTGCAAGACAACAAGCTCCGACCGCCGCGCCACTGTCACAGATCCCAGAAGAAAGAAAAACCAGCCACAGTAGAAAGACAACCTGCTGTCCTCCCATACATCAAGGGCGTGACCGACAAAATTGGCTACATCTTGAAGCGAGCTTCTATCAAAACTTACTACAAGCCGCCAACGAAGATCAGTCAATTATTACCATCTGTCAAGTGTCAGTTACCCTTGCAAGAGGCCGGTGTCTACAAAATTGACTGTGAATGTGGGCTCTCATACATTGGACAAACCAAGAGAAGCATAGGCATTCGACTCAAAGAACATATAGCTGACATAAAACATAAACGCTCAACAAAGTCTGCTGTGTGTGAACATGTGGAACAAGGACCCAACCACTACCTGCGATTTGATGAACCACAGATACTCGCAAAAGAACATCGTTTTGTTCCAAGGATGATACGAGAGGCTATTGAAATTAAAAAACACCCTAATTTCAATAGGGAAGATGGTAGGAATGTTCCTCCAGCTTGGGACCCTGTCATAAGGCTAATGAAACCCAAGAAGGACAAAGTCACCAGAAGACCTAAGGACACTGTGAGCTCATTCTGCGTAAATAGTAACACCAGTAGTTGAAAATGTTCGGGTACTTTGAGATAACTTATACATTCAAGAAAAAGACAAATATCACCTCAGTCTGCCGTGAACATGAATTCTGTAAAGAATTCGAAACGTCGGCTAGTAATAAATTAAAAATATAGTTTCTAGATCTTTAGTTTCAAATGTAATAACTTAGTGAAACCAATACAACGCGATAAAATCCGTAAACTGTAGTTTAATTTCAATGTGTAACATTCGCGTAAACCCAAGAAGATACTATGATATTCTTTTGGTGCGGTGTGAGGCGAGTCGTTTATGTTAGCTAAGACCTTAAGGACGTAATCTGGGACTGTTGGCAGGAGGGAAATCACTGTGGATTATTGTCAAGAGTTTAGTTCTACTGTTATTGGAATGTTGTATAAGGAGTTTTTCATATTTATATTATTAACAAGACTTTTCCCGCGGCTCTACCCGTGTGAACGATATACCTAAACCTTCCTCAGGAATCACTTCAATCAAATCTATTGATGAAAACCGTACAAAAATCGGTTTTAGAGTTAATCGCGTGCATACAGATGCGTAACAATTTTTTGCTTTTCTTTTACAATTGCTGAACTGCTAAATTCAGTATTTTTCTGATATTAATAATAATATGTAATAAAATATCCTGGAACAACGCACCAATGATCATCTAATTTCAAAATGGGTGAAGCCTGTACTATGGTAATCAATCAATCATTCGGTACTGTTAAACCTTCTTTTATATTCTTAAATAAATAAGTACTAATTATAAAAAAAATACACCCAGAAATAACAACCATAGTATAGTCGGGGTTTCTAAACCGCTAAACTTTTTTTCAAGGCTAGTCACGATTGTATTGAACATCAATTTCTATATTTGTAAAGTAATCAAAATAAAAAAGGTAAATATGCTTCCTTACTGGATAAAAACCAGATAAAAAGTAAGTAAAGAAAAAATATTAAATATTCTCCTTCTATGTCGCTACAGAGAGTAACCCCATTTCTATTGGCTCAACTGTCGCAACGGCGCGGGCAATTTATCAGAAAATCCATTCGTAGTGCACCCCTACAGTTCCCAAGAAACATACATGCCAAATTTCAGCTTCTTATTCCTAATATATTTATTTAGCTATAGTTTGTCTGTCAGTCAGGCAGTAACGCAAGAATCTTACATATTACAGAAACTCACATAGAACATCCAAATAATTTGCTTAAAGGTGATTGGATAAAATTGAATAGTTGTTGCTTGATAACACGGTTAAGAAGACCGAACACCATTCAACTATACAATTATAATATTCTTCTCAAAGCCTCCACAACACTTAGTAAAGGATCTGTGTTATGTGTCATGACAGACTCAAATTTACGCGGGCGAAGTTCATGTAAAAGTGGATGAAATCTGATATTCCTCTCGAAAATATTTACATTGGTACTACACCGCCTTTGTTGAAGCACGGTAATGTTGCTCGTACGCTGCAGTAACCCATAAATTTCACTTTTCTGATAGTGCAGCGGACCCTCTATTTACGGCATTTCTGTATAGAAGATGGAGAAAATACACAAATATGTAGCTAGGTCATTCATTCGAAATATGCGTACTCCCTTCAATAAAAGATTTCAATGACAGTTAATCATAGATTTTCATGCAGTTTACCATCAGAGAGAGTGAAATTAATTTAACAGATAGCATGAAAAATGCCTTATGTCAATTCTTTATCGATTTTGCGGCACCCAAAATACAATGATTTTTTATTGATTCTGTCATATTTTGTCGTTTGTCTCCCCGGTTTTTTTTCTTTCTTGAAAAGACAACTCCTGCACTAACTAGAACTACATCCTGGATCGCAGGGGACTTAACATACATACAACTAAGCGACACAATGAATACTCAGATTCGAAACAACAACAATGAATACATACCTACGACGAGGTTAATGGTTAGTGTTAATGCTTTCCTAAACCATCTTAATTCTATTAATAACCAAATACAATTCACAATGGAATTAGAGGCAAACAAGTCTTTAGCTTTCTTAGATGTACTTGTCATCAGGAATAAAAACAACTCCTTAAGCCATACTGTGTATAGGAAAAAGACCCATACAAATAGGTACTTAAACGGTGAATCTCACCACCATCCTAAACAGTTAGCTACTGTAGGAATGTCTCTGTTTCAGAGAGCCCGCGGGATCTGTGACAAGAAACACCTGGACGCTGAGCTTCAACATGTCAGCAAGTTCTGCAAGACAACAAGCTCCGACCGCCGCGCCACTGTCACAGATCCCAGAAGAAAGAAATACCAGCCACAGTAGAAAGACAACCTGCTGTCCTCCCATACATCAAGGGCGTGACCGACAAAATTGGCTACATCTTGAAGCGAGCTTCTATCAAAACTTACTACAAGCCGCCAACGAAGATCAGTCAATTATTACCATCTGTTAAGTATCAGTTACCCTTGCAAGAGGCCGGTGTCTACAAAATTTACTGTGAATGTGGGCTCTCATACATTGGACAAACCAAGAGAAGCATAGGCATTCGACTCAAAGAACATATAGCTGACATAAAACATAAACGCTCAACAAAGTCTGCTGTGTGTGAACATGTGGAACAAGGACCCAACCACTACCTGCGATTTGATGAACCACAGATACTCGCAAAAGAACATCGTTTTCTTCCAAGGATGATACGAGAGGCTATTGAAATTAAAAAACACCCTAATTTCAATAGGGAAGATGGTTGGAATGTTCCTCCAGCTTGGGACCCAGTCATAAGGCTAATGAAACCCAAGAAGGACAAAGTCACCAGAAGACCTAAGGACACTGTGAGCTCATTCTGCGTAAATAATAACACCAGTAGTTGAAAAATGTTCGGGTACTTTGAGATAACTTATACATTCAAGAAAAAGACAAATATCACCTCAGTCTGCCGTGAAAATGAATTCTGTAAAGAATTCGAAACGTCGGCTACTAATAAATTAAAAATATAATTTCTAGATCTTTAGTTTCAAATGTAATAACTTAGTGAAACCAATACAACGCGATAAAATCCGTAAACTGTAGTTTAATTTTAAAAAGAATATCATTCAAATATGGCCTTTAAGTATAGCTTTTTAGGTATGCGGTTTGCGCAGCGACAGCGCGGTGGCTGCTAGCAGTCGCCGCGCTGTCTCCTAATTTATGTGCCAATGTAAAATATACCCAAGGAGCAATATTTAAAGCCCATATTTGAATTATATTTTTTGATTGGATGTGAGGCGAGTCGTTTATGTGTACCTTTAATCCCCAGCACAAAAACTCAATACCAAAGTAAACATGACCGCGAAAAAAGTTATTTAAGGCGGCAACTTTGTGAGTAAATAAAACTAAAAAGGCCCTTTCCCAAAAGTTTGTGTAAAATTCAAACTCTTGTTCCTAAGTCAAAGAAAAAGCTTCATTACGAGTAGTCACGAACAGTGTGCTTTTAAACTATGAGTAGATGAATGGTCTGATGGATATACGATCAACTTGATATTGTCACTGTTGAATATTGTAGGTTCGATATACGCAAAAAAGTACAAGTTCCGTGTTTGGATAACACATATTTAATACCTTGTGAACACCTGTCTAACTAGTAAGTACTATAAATGTGAAGTTTTGGGGTAAAATTAGTTTCTTACTCTTTGACGCAAAAACTACTAAACAGGTTCTCATTACATTCTTCAGTAATGTAACTTATATCAGAGACTAGTAAGAATATGAACATCAACTGAATGTAACATAATGATAGGAGATGAAAAAGTGGAACAAGTGAATGAGTTTGTGTATTTAGGGTCATTGTTTACAAGAGGTGGAAAATGTGAGGGAGATATTATAAAGCAGGAAATTATGTGAATGGCGCTTTACAGACCATTTTTAGCAGTAAAATTATACCGAGTAAGGCTCGCCATGCTATACTGCAGGGGGTTTTGGCGCCAACACTGATGTATGGAAGTGAATCGTGGGTATGGCAGAAGAAACATGGAAGTAGAATTAATGCTGTGGAGATAAGAGCTTTGAGGAGTATGTGCAGAGTAAGAATGACAGATAAAGTGAGAAATACTATTATTCAAGAAAGGTGTGGTTTGAAAGAAGATGTAGTGTCAAAGATTGAGAAAGGTATGTTGCGTTGGTTTGGACATTTGGAACGGATGGATGCAAGGAGATTAACGAAAGAAGTGTATCGAGAGTGAGAATGAATGGAGATGTCGATAGAGGACGACCAAGACGGACTTACGCCGACCAATTTGGTGACGTTCTGCGGCAGGGCTAAATCAAAAGTACACATAACCGACGAGCATGCATGACGAGGTTAGTGAATGACGAAGAAGCGAAAGAGGTATGTTTGAACCGGAGTATTTGGCGTTCCATAGTCTCTGCCTACCCCGATGGGAGACAGGCGTGACGTTTAGATAGATAAGAGATAAATGTACATCAGAATAGCACTTTACTACACTTGTACTAAAGTGTTATTTTCTTATAACTAACGAAGTCGCAAGTATGACTGTGGCACCCAACGTGGGGCGGTGTATGAGCAGGACGATCCACGAGCAACATTTTATTATCGTGTCGTGACAAGTCAAAAGTAAGAATAAGTATTAATAAAATATGCATACTGTGCTCCTTTTTTTATAGCATTAGGCGGCAAACGAGCAGACGGATCACCTGATGGTAAGCAATTACCGCTGCCCATGGACACAAGCAACACCATAGGACTCACAAGTGCGTTGCCGCCCCTTGGGGTTGGGAAAAGGGATAGGATGAGGAGTGGGATGAGGGAGAAGGAATAGGGGATAGGGCCTCCAGCACTCTCACTCACCGAACGAAACGCAACAGTTTAGGTACTGTTACTTTACGTCGATTTTCTGTGAGAGGGTAGTACTTCCCCGGTCGAGCCGGCCCATTCATACTGAAATCAGCGAGGCTCTACTACCGTAAAAACTCCTTCTCTATTAACTTTAGCTGCACCCAATTTCATGCTCCGATACGCAGAATTTTCACAGAAAGAGATTTCGTATTAAGAGAACTAAGGTTAGGTTCCTATAAACAACAAACATTTGACCTCAAACAACACATATCCCTCAAACGTTACTAAACCCGAAATTGAACATAAATTCTCCACATCTGCTTCCACAACACGTAAGTTTACCGCGAGTACACACCGCGAACGTCTTCATACGACGTAATGTGAAATGAATGGGCTTGTATCTAAACGCTGTTTTTATGGCCCACATGACGAGTGTCTCTCGCTGATTACATATTACATGTAATGTTGTATGCTGTAGTGGAGTTTAGCAGTTTATACGTTTCTGCATTAGTTAAAAGATGCATACTTAAACTTTTGCGACTTTTATTCGTTACTAGAGGGTGACAGCAGCTACGATTTTTTTTTAATTTCAAAGATTTGTCCAATTACTTCGGAATTTCGGACAATCCCTTTTTGGTGCACCCCTGCTGTCCCCACGGAACATGCATGCCAAATTTCAGCTTCTTGTGGACAACCGTATTGGCGGCGCGTTTTCTCTCAGTCAGTAACGCAAGAATTTTATTAAAACAATTATACATATTAAATGGGCTTGTATCTAAACGTTGTTTTTATGGCCCACACGAAGAGAGTCTCTCGCTGATTACATATTACATGTAATGTATACAACATTCCGCATTACACTGTGGTGCCGTTTAGCAGTTAATACATTTCTGCAGGAGTTAAAACATACCGACTTAAACTTTTGCGACTTGTATACATTATTTATTTATTACGTAGTGAAGGACGCCTTCCTGCTAGGTGGAGTGACGATATACGCAAAGTGGCTGGCTGCGGCTGGACCCGAAAAGCCGAACACCGGGCTCAGTGGCGTGCCATTGGAGAGGCCTATATCCAACTGTGGACTCTTGCAGGCTGATTATGATGATACATTATTTGTTGACAGGTCTCAATAACCATAATCCTTCTAGCGTTATCCCAGTTACAACCCGGGGTCCGCTTACAAGTCTACCCGGATATGGCTGAATATTAGCTTTTCTACAGAGCGACTGTCTGACCTCCGAAACCCGGATAGATAGCGATATTCCATAGTTTAATTTAGTGTCAGTTTACTGAGGGTAATGACGCCCTATAACGAATGTCAAAGGTCTTTATTACAGCCGGGAGCAACGATTTAACATGCTCTCCGAGACGCGGGGCAAGCGATGATTAACAATTCAATACGCACATAACTCCGAAAAGTTAGTGGTGCGCGCCGCGGATTCGAACCCGATGCACTCTGCATGGCAGTCCGTTGATATCTCCACTAGGCTATCGCTACCTCCCTGCCTGTTGACAGGTCTTTTCTAATTCAATCTTAGCCTCAGTTTAACAACTTTTAAATAATAACTAGCAACTACTTTAACCCTAGAATACTAATCATCGCCTGAGAGGCCGCGTTCGGTTGACTTTTTAAGAATATTTTTTAATTACGTCTATGTATCGCGGCGTGCGTTCGTGCCAATATAGTGCACCCCGCGACACTTTGGGAAAGGTCATGGGTTCAGCGGGGAATACTCAGGTATCGAGTTACTGAACTCACGTTCGCCTGGGAGGCGATCATTAGTATTAACGGTAAGTTTTTAGGTATTTTGTAATTATCTCTTTATTTATTTGTAGCAATAAGGTTTATTTAACTGAGAATTGATCATTTTGTTTAATAGATGAATCTCGACGAGAACCAGATAACAAACAAATTTGGAAAGTGAAACTGAAGATTACGTTGAAGATTACGATTCAGACGACAGTGTGGCTGATCCTACTGACTAAGTGCGTGCCAGCTTGTAGATGATATCCAAAATATTTCTGGAACATCTCAAATACAAGCAAGCACAAGCACCGAGTTAGAAGCTGCTCTACAAACCCAATCTTAATCTCCAAAGTGCTGTAATTGTGATAGAAAAATATAGGCTGGTTTTAATTTACTCTCAAGGAAAATATCTTATAATTAGAATGGTATTTATATTTTTATGCGATAATAACACTTTAACAATACTTAATTTAGATAATAAATTAGAAGCTATATGTGTATTTTTATTTTTATTATTATTTTTCAAAAGACTGTTCAAACAAGGGTCATGTTAGATTTAAGGTTGATTTTAAGACTGAAATTATAATTTTAAAGAAAATGTGCCATTAAATTTTTAAAAACAAGGTCTTTCTTTATTATTTGTTACATTTATTACAAATTTTAATAGAATAATCTTTCTAAAATCTTGTTTCATTTATGAAGTAGCCTCCCGAGCGATCATTGGTATTAAGCAGTAAAAAAATAAGATTAGTACTCTAGGGTTAATATCATTAATATGATATTTGCAGTATTGTCCGTGTGGTGACGGATTAAGAATACGAAATGTCACCACCCCATATCATCCCATGGGTGTCGTAAGAGCCGACAGAGGGAGCATATTATGCAGAGAACAACACTGTAAGAGAAGGAAAACTTGATCGTTTGGCCAGCGTAGTAGATTAGGCCAATTCCTCCTTTCAAACGAGAGGCCTAGTCCAGCAGTGGACTGTTAAAGGCTGATGATGAACATGATATTTGCCATCTAACTTTCTAGTCAAGTCGTTGCAAGATAACTTACCAACAGACCAGTAGAAAAACCACAAAGGCGATAAACTGATCACAGTAATGACGAATTGTTTTATTATAATTTTTATTTGACTGGTCTCTTGATGAAACATGTAACTTACATGAAATTAGTTTTATTTTAGTAATTTGTCAGATCTTGTGAAATTCTAACAGCAAGGACGAACAGCAGATAATTTAAATTCAAGATGATACTAGGGACCAGTGCAGTTTATTTTACTCACATTTCATTACCTTTAAAATAAAATTAACGAAGTACCTACTTATCTTACAAAAACGAATAACTACCTACATTGCGTATAAAAGTAAGTCCTGCTCCGAATCCACATAAAGAAAATTCCGAAAAGGCTATAAAAATTAATGAGCGTGACCAAAGAAAAAAAGACATTATTCTTGGGTGATGATTGCTGCACAACTTACTAACTTTACCTACCTACTCTAAATACAACCTTAAATGTTTAAACATAGGGTTCAAATTTTCTTTGCTATTTTAGTCCAAGTGGTAGCCGACATCATTCATCATAAGCTTTAGAAAAACAACTCTTTTCAAAGAAAGCAATTGTGAGTTTAAGCTTCGCGTAAATGTTAGGTCATATAAATCGTTTCGTTGAAGGATAGACGAATAGATCATCGTTTTTGTGTTGTAGAAGACGAAGCACGCACTGACAATAGACACAAAGAGAACCTAGACCCGAAACAACAATATTTGGGTTACACAAACTGTGTGTGGTACAGCGATAGCCAAGTGGAGATACCAACGGACTGCCATGCAGAGGGCATCGGGTTCGATTCCACGCCACGCACCAATGACTTTTCAGCGTTATGTGCGTATTGAATTGTTAATTATCGCTTGTCCCGTGCCTCGGAGAGCACGTTAAGCTGACGGTCCCGGTTGTCATGAAGATCTTTGACAATCGATACAGGGCGTCAGTACCGTCTTATAAACTGACACTAGTCTAAATCATGGCATATCACTATCCCTTCGCGTAGCGGAGGTCAGACTGGTAGTCGCTCCGTGGAAAAGCTAATATTCAGCCAAATCCAGTTAGACTAGTAAGCGGAACTCAGATTGAAACTGGGATAAGGCTAAGAGGGTGACACACCTCGCACCATCCATGCTGACGTCGTAGTATAAAAGGTTACTGTAACTTTTACGCACATACATTCATAATAATAGATAGATAATTGCTTTATTGTGCAAATGTTGGTTCCAATTCAGTGTAAATAACTTGTCCGTGTGGTGACGGATTAAGAATACGGAATGTCACCACCCCATATCATCCCATGGGTGTCGTAAGAGCCGACAGAGGGAGTATATTATGCAGAGAACAGCATTGTAAGAGAAGGAAAACTTGATACAAACCCTATACCAACCCGTTTGGCCAGCGTGGTATAGTAGGCCAATTCCTCCTTACAAAGGAGAGGCCTAGTCCAGCAGTGGACTGTTAAAGGCTGATGATGATGATGATGTAAATAACTAAAATGTAGATACAGTTTAAATGCACAAGGGTGGCCTTATCGCAGAGTGCGATTTCTTAAAGGAAACTTTAGGATGGACAGACTGAAAAAGACAAAAAGCTTTGATATAATGTGCGGTTTATGAAAAGAGCATTTTAGGCAGGTATAACAAATACTTTATAATAAGTGTTGGAAAATTATGCTTTGAAGTTCTAAATGTCTTTACTGCTGATAAATTGGTTCAAGCAGCAAAATTGTGCAAAAATATATAATGTTCGAATATCTATACAAAATATATTGAGCATTTTCAGCCGGCATCCATGCAGTCACATTTGAACAGTCGCTACCAATTCTTATATTGACTTTTCCCGTAATACATCACTGTCGATTTATAGGAACTCCGTATTACAGTAATTGATTTTGTGTTAAACGGATCGGTGCAATAATTCTCGTGAAGCAAGAATTGTCGACATCACTACTTGTAGCTTACCCGTTGAATATGTTCAAGTTAACTTAACATATTATTTGCTGAGTGCGCGGTTATAGCTGTGTTATTAAAGCGCGATGTTATATGTTTATATAGCGTAGCCTTTCTCAATAAATGGGCTAGGCTACACAATTAAAAAATAATCCAAAGGGAACCAGTAGTTCCAAAGATAAGAGCGTTCAACCAAAAAAAAAAAAAAACAAATTCTTCAGCTTTATTATATTAAAAATAAATCTTGAAATATTTTCTTTGTTTTCCAACACTTAATACCCTACCTTACCTGCATTGTTAATCCATCTTTTTTCTCTCTTTTATATCTACCAGACTGCCTCCGTGGTCAAGTGGATAGCGTATGCGATTGCTGATCGGAGATCCCGGGTTCGATTCCCGGGTCGGTAAAAGTGTTACTGGGTTTTTTCCGAATTCTCAGTAGCAGCACGGAGTCTGGTGATGTGCCTGGTAACGGCAATAGGCCCGCCCCCTATTAAGTGGGACCTAAAAGTTCATAGCGAAATGTGGGTGTAATATTACACCTCTGCCTACCCCTTCGGGATACAGGCGTGAGTCTGTAAATAAACATAAAATAAAATGTATTCTACCAATACACCAAAACATTTATACCTCCTATTTACACTTGAAAAATTATTTCGAGCAAAACTCACGACAATCTCACATTTATAAACAGCCACTCAAAAAATAAAGTCAGCAGAGGACATTTGTATTTATTACGCGACTTAAATAATGTTCGCTACGCCAAATGGACTTATTTCAGCGAAAAAATAAATATTTCCAGACGCTTGGCAATTCATGACAATTTCAAACCTATTTTGCATAGGACTGTAATAATTTCACAGCGGTATACCACAAATTTGCATTAAGTAAAAATAATTGGTAATAAACTGTTTGACACGAAGCCTTTTATAATGTAAGTAGCATATTTCGGGTTGTTTTGATGAAGTATGTCGATTTGTACCGGTAATTTGCATAAACATTTTGTCATTTGATTGCTTTGCAATTCAAACACAGGTAATTTTATTTAAATGGAAAAATATAGGAATTTAATGTGTTGAAAGATTTGTACACCTAGCTGCAATATAATTTTTTTTACGGAAAGCCATTTGCTTTTATGATAAACTGGTGGACCATTCTGTGTCATTTTCAAGGATCTATCGATAGGTGCTATCCTAGCGTACTTCTTCTTCTTTAGACCAAAGGTCACCAGGTCAGATAAGATTGTGACAAGTTCCATAGACACAAAAGTCTATTCCTATTGTTTTCTTAAGTTTCTTTTCATTTTTATTATTTCTATCTATTGAAACCTTCTTCTTACCTAGCGTAAGTAAGCTAGAGCTTTGTCTTGCCGATTTCTTTCGAGCCGTTCTTGAGATTTGCGCTTAGCAACAATTTCAGCTGTTGTTTTGGCAGCTAATTATAGGTGTATATACATCTATCATGCTGCATCATTGAGGAACATACGGCGTTTCTTTAAGACAAATCTTGTACGTCATCTATAAAAATCATCACTAGACTAGTGATGATACATGTGGCAGATAATTCTCCTATCTGTAAATACATACATACATAGTCTCACGCCTATATCTCCGAAGAGGCAGGCAGAGGTATATTGCTACACCCACTTTACGCTAGATTTATTTTAGTCCCACGTAATAGGGGGCGAGCCTATTGCCGTACCGGGAACATTAACAGACTCCGTGCTGCTACTGAGAATTTCCCAACGGAAAAACCCAATAACACTTTGCCTGAACCGAGAATTGAACCAGAGACCTCCTAATCCCACGCGCACATTTATGCCGCGAGACCAACGAGGCAGTCATTCTCCCATTCTCCTATCTGTAGTTGCCTGTAATTATAATGCTTCACAAGGCTGTAGAATTTTATACATACATCATGTTCAGAGATTTATACATAACTTCTACTTTCACGGATTTTATCTCAAACTTTCCCAACTTGGATGCTTTACGGCTGCAATAAAGGCACCCGATACGTCGCGCGTCGGATTAAATAAAATATGAATTTCCCTGTTTAATATTATTAAAAGCATAAATATGTATAGCAATCTCGAAGTAAATGCACAGGGAAATTAAATCTAGCTTACAGCTTTTACTACTTATAAAACGCCATACGTTTTTATCGTAAGGACTTTTTTCTAAATTATATGTTAATAGCGTATAATTTTAAATAATACGTAAAAAGCAGCAAGTATCCGCGACTGATTCACAAAGTTACTTTTTTCAATCGACCAAAATCGAAGGTATTCGCTGATCATTCTTACTAATGTCGAGGACACGGGCACTGAGGGCAAATAAAGTATCACCCTTTTTTAAATTAATTCAATTTTCTAATACGCAGCAAATCTGCTGCGTATTAGAAGAGGGCCGATTCTCTTATTTTGACACTGTATTTTGAACGAAACGCGAATTGATTTTGACTTGACTCACAATTGGTATTCTGATCCACTTAATGTCATTAAAGTGTAATATGACACATATATGTAGTTCGACGTTGACCACAATTTGACACTTTGTTCAATTTGCGATCTATTCGCGGTACTATACAAGTTAGTTTACAAGAATACCATTGATGACACGAAAACTAGATCGAAACTACATTTTAAACGAATATAATTCCGAGAATTGGCCCTCTGAATTAATTTAGTTATATTTAACTGAATAAAGTTATCACTATAAGTACAATAAATAATGTAAACGAAATGGTCCACTAATTAAGAAAGTTTCGCATCTACCATTAACATATAACACCTCTGGGACAACTTTCTGTCGTCCCTATAATAAATTAGTTTGTTTTAGATATATATATATATATTAATAAAGTTCGTAATCTATAAAATGGATGCAATATGCTTTGGTAAACCAGATGAAATCATTGATTTGCTTGAATACTTTTCAAAAAAGATTTAATTTTTTTCCACACAATAATAATAAAGCCGCATATTTTCATATTGATAATTTGCGCATGCCATGTCATCTTGTGATAGATACGCATGATTCCGCCACTCGGGGAAGTAATGATAGGGCGTGTATTTCAAAGACCCTTCACACTAGTGTAGGCCGAGCGTAATCATTTGACTAGCTTATGCGCGACGTCTTCTCTGCAGTCAAATAAAAACGCTGCGTTAGAATGGCGTGTTCGCGCCGATTCCATTAAAATTATATCATATCGCCTGCGCTTGGCAAACGCCAACGTGTAGGAGCTTTTAGTGTGTAGGTAAAAAAGCTAAGCTATGGAGAGTGGTAGATAGCAAGGCTCAATATGTTGGGCTTGAAGGCTGTTGACGGAAGATCCGCACCTATTTTCAGTCGCAACATCGAAACCAAAGAAGACGAGAACGTAGCAAATAATTATTCTAGTTCACTCACTACAATAATCGAAAGTAGGGTCACAGTTTTTCTTATTAGGACGTACCTACTTGAGTTACCTTTTTTAAATTCTTGAGAATTTCTAGCTATACCCAGGTATTACTTTTTGATAATATCTACCTTCATTTCGCAATGTTCTTTGTCAGTCGCCGAAAATCATGATTAAAACTTTAAAATATTATGCTATTTTAATAAAATTTTTGACAAAAAATTAAAAAGTAGTTATAATTAAATTGGTAAATTTTTAGACCGCGAGATGGAGCTAGAATAAAAAGTATTTCTATTTATACTATTTTACTGAGTTAAACGAGCTTTCAAGAGCATTTAATAAATTAAATGTATTTATGTTACATGTCAGGCAGCGATAACCTATGCGACGATTAACAAACTGTTACGCAGAAAGGCTCGGACTTAAATCCTTTACACGTACCATAGTTTAAGGAATGTATGTTTTTAATATGACATTATTTATCATCGTAAGCTAAAAAAAGAAGAAACAGCGAGAGAAAGCTTGCATGTCTGTGAGTTCGATATGATCACATGCGCCAACACGCATTTTGCCAGCATGGTGGACTATGCCTTTTCTCATAGTGAGAACAGGTGGTAGCAACAAGAGAGATTTGAGATAGTGTATAGCATCAACTCAGCGAGAAGACGTCCACTAGGTACTGAACTATCGCCTTCCCGAACTTTCTTCACAAAACTATTTTAAATAGTCCTCATTTTGATGAGGACTACTTAAAATGGTGATAAACGTTTCCCGCAATCCTAAAAAGATTTTCAATCGACTTCACGATAAAGCCCATCTCTACTGCATCATCCGGTGCGTAGTCTTCAATACCTTCTTGCCCCAACTATCATCAGTTTTTCGAGCTATTACATATTAGCGTAATTATATGAATGAAATAGTACCTAACAAACCTGCTATTAGCACCGACGTTTCGTGTCATCTGGCGAATAGGTACGGTTGGTTAAGTAAAATGTATTTCATACATATTTTCATGTAATTCAGGGGTTATATTCTACCGGCCACGGACCGTGTAAAATCAGCGACGCTCTTCTAAAA
>CALYKY020000089.1:0-5000 GCA_944739405.2 Euclidia mi
TATATTTGTTGTTAGATCAAATTTATACTAAGCAACTTATTAGGTTATGTTAGGTTCCCTTGTGACCCTGCACCCAAAAATAGGAGCCCTGCGAAGCAGGGCTCCGTCAACTTAGCTTATAAGAGTATGTTATGCTAAAACGAATTTGCTAACTGGAAAGCTGTTTTCACAAATGTTTATTATTTTCTTCTGCCAAACGAAAATTTATGAAAACTTGTTTTTTGCCCATAAATTCAGTTTTACTTTTGGTAACTGAATTTGATGGATAAGAAATTGAAAATGGGCATCAGATTCTATTTGGAATGGTTTTTGTATGAAAAATAAATAATATATGAACTTGTTTACTAACCCAACCTAACCTAACCTAACCTAACCTAACCTAACCTAACCAAACCTAACCTAACCTAACCTAACCTAACCTAACCTAACCTAACCTGACCTAACCTAACCTGACCTAACCTCTAACCTAACCTAACCTAACCTAACCTAACCTAACCTAACCAAACCTAACCTAACCTAACCTAACCTAACCTAACCTAACCTAACCTAACCTAACCTAACCTAACCTAACCTAACCTAACCTAACCTAACCTCAAAGCTAAGCTAACCTAACCTAACCTAACGTAACCTAACGTAACGTAACCTAACCTAACCTAACCTAACCTAACCTAACCTAACCTTAAACCTAACCTCACTAAATGTAACCTAATCGAACCTAACCTAAACCTAAACAATTTTTAACTGACTTGTGTAATTTATTCGCTACCTTAACACTTTTTTTTTTGATCGTTCGAGGATGTAATTGTCGCCAAAATATTTAATCGTTCTAATATTAGTTGCAAATACTTGGCCGCCTCTTACGTTGTCAGCAATTTTTTTTTTTTTTGCTTTTTTTCTTGCGATTTGACACGTTCACTGTAGGTAGGTAAGTATGTGTATAATGTACATTTCTTTTTTTTTCCCCATTGGAATTGGGGTGATATTTGTTCACACGTAATAATATATTCATACTTATCATTTGATACGTCATAATATCAAATGACGTCAACCGCTGCCCCCTCCCCGTCACCCCCTGCACCCCTGCAACCCCCGCCTCCACCCCATCCTTGCCCCGTACACCGCCTGTATGTACGAAGTACTGAATAGATTGTAACGATGTGAGCAGAAAAAAAAATATAATTACATAACTCTAATCCCGAAATCCCGTCAAAATCCAGCTCAACCCCCTGTACGACGGATCGCTCCTTAAAAACACATCAACCCCGTAACATTCTAAAACCGTTCCAATACAAGCCCCCACTCCCTCCTCATCCCCCCTCTTCCCCTGCCCCTCTCCCTCGGGACCCTGCTCGATTAACCCTCACCCGCTCGCCAATTTCAACCGAAAAATTTGCCAAACTTCAAAAAAAAATTTTTTTTTTTTTTCCTTTTACTCTGATTAACCCTGCGAATGGCGACGCGCCGCGGCGCGCTGCGCGCCGTAGGGTTAGGCGTTGGAACGTCGCATAAGTGTAGTGCGACGAGACGGCGCGCGGCGCGCGGCGGCGAGGCGTTTGACGATGAGATTCGTTTATCAGAGTCAAAGGCATCGGGCGCGCGCGCGGCGCACGCGCTTATATCGTCGTGCGAGAGTTTTCAAAGTGTTTGGTGTTTTTGAAGAATTGTAGTGAGCGTCGTGTGTGCTGCTGGTGTGTGCGTTGTTCATACAGTTTTTTATTATAATACCAACACATGTCCGTTAAACGGTGTGGATCGACGGATCGTTACTTATGTACGTGTCCGTGTGTGTAATACAATCGAACGGTCCTTTAAAACAATTTACCACAAACTTTTGTGCGAGGTACTCTATAGATTCCGGGCGGAATCGAAAATGTACACGAAAGTGTTAAACATTACTTTTATAATGTGAAACACGTCTCGGTACGAACGTTCACAATTGGGGTGATTCACTTGACTGTGAATAACCCTGAAAATGCTTACGCACGGTGCTTTTGACGCGTTTGAGATATAACCGTTTAAATGCTAGCGCGTTCGCGACCAAAAAACGACTCTTCACGAGCTCGCCCGTTAGCGACGACCGAAAGGTTGACGCGCGGGGTTTTGTTATATGTGCGCGCGTGTGTCGCGTGTGTAACTACACAACACACATGTGTGCGCGTATATCAACTATGATAGCTCCCTGGTTGATCCTGCCAGTAGTTATATGCTTGTCTCAAAGATTAAGCCATGCATGTCTCAGTGCAAGCCGTATTAAGGCGATACCGCGAATGGCTCAATATATCAGTTTTGGTTCCTTAGATCTTACTCAGTTACTTGGATAACTGTGGTAATTCTAGAGCTAATACATGCAATCAGAACTCTGACCAGTGATGGGATGAGTGCTTTTATTAGATCAAAACCAATCGACGGAGGGCCTCGCGTCTGAAGTCGTTACTTTTGATGAATCTGGATAACTTTTGCCGATCGCATGGTCCAGTACCGGCGACGCATCTTTCAAATGTCTGCCTTATCAACTTTCGATGGTAGTTTCTGCGACTACCATGGTTGTCACGGGTAACGGGGAATCAGGGTTCGATTCCGGAGAGGGAGCCTGAGAAACGGCTACCACATCCAAGGAAGGCAGCAGGCGCGCAAATTACCCACTCCCGGCACGGGGAGGTAGTGACGAAAAATAACGATACGGGACTCTTACGAGGCCTCGTAATCGGAATGAGTACACTTTAAATATTTTAACGAGGAACAATTGGAGGGCAAGTCTGGTGCCAGCAGCCGCGGTAATTCCAGCTCCAATAGCGTATACTAAAATTGTTGCGGTTAAAAAGCTCGTAGTTGCATTTGTGCGCCGCGCTGTCGGTGCACCGCATCCGCGGTGATACTGACACGTTTGCGGAGCATATCGTCGGTGAGCCGGCGGTAATACGCCGGTTCAATATCAAAATCCTATCGCGGTGCTCTTCAGTGAGTGTCGAGGTGGGCCGACAATTTTACTTTGAACAAATTAGAGTGCTCAAAGCGGGCTCAAAATGCTGCTTGAATATTTCGTGCATGGAATAATAGAATATGATCTCGGTTCTATTTTGTTGGTTTTCAGAACTCCGAGGTAATGATTAATAGGGATAACTGGGGGCATTCGTATTGCGACGTTAGAGGTGAAATTCTTGGATCGTCGCAAGACGAACATCAGCGAAAGCATTTGCCAAAGGTGTTTTCATCAATCAAGAACGAAAGTTAGAGGTTCGAAGGCGATTAGATACCGCCCTAGTTCTAACCGTAAATATGTCATCTAGCGATCCGCCGACGTTACTACAATGGCTCGGCGGGCAGCTTCCGGGAAACCAAAGATTTTGGACTCCGGGGGGAGTATGGTTGCAAAGCTGAAACTTAAAGGAATTGACGGAAGGGCACCACCAGGAGTGGAGCCTGCGGCTTAATTTGACTCAACACGGGAAATCTCACCAGGCCCGGACACCGGAAGGATTGACAGATTAACAGCTCTTTCTTGATTCGGTGGGTGGTGGTGCATGGCCGTTCTTAGTTGGTGGAGCGATTTGTCTGGTTAATTCCGGTAACGAACGAGACTCTAGCCTGCTAAATAGGCGTCGTCATTTAGGTGTGCGTGGCCTCGTGTCGCGCAACTCACTGGCGACGTATTAAAATTCTTCTTAGAGGGACCGGCGGCTTCGAGCCGCACGAGATTGAGCAATAACAGGTCTGTGATGCCCTTAGATGTCCTGGGCCGCACGCGCGCTACACTGAAGGAATCAGCATGTTCTCCCTGGCCTAGAGGCCCGGGCAACCCGCTGAAACTCCTTCGTGCTGGGGATTGGGGTTTGCAATTATCCCCCATAAACGAGGAATTCCTAGTAAGCGCGAGTCATAAGCTCGCGTTGATTACGTCCCTGCCCTTTGTACACACCGCCCGTCGCTACTACCGATTGAATGATTTAGTGAGGTCTTCGGACCGACACGCGGTGGCTTCACGGCCGTCGGCGTTGCTGGGAAGTTGACCAAACTTGATCATTTAGAGGAAGTAAAAGTCGTAACAAGGTTTCCGTAGGGGAACCTGCGGAAGGATCATTAACGTGATTATGTTGCATTATTGTGACGTAAACGCTTAATACACATCCATAACCAAGTTTATTGTGTTGTACTTTAACAACATTTAGAGATTATTCGATGCGTCGACTCACTTTATTGTGCAGTTGACGTTGAATATCTCGCGTCGCGCTCTTGATGAATTCAACGTAGACTGGTTCAAATCCGTGCCACGAGTTGAGTTTGAGCGTGTTCGTAAACAATATAAACGTAAATCTACACACTCTTAACGGTGGGTGGTTAATGGATTTACGTAAACCTTTTTTTTATATTCACATGTAAAAAAAAAAAATTCTTTATGTAACACTAAAATATTATCCATGTGGTAATATGTGAAAACTATTACCCTGGACGGTGGATCACTTGGCTCGCGGGTCGATGAAGAACGCAGTTAACTGCGCGTCATAGTGTGAACTGCAGGACACATTTGAACATCGACATTTCGAACGCACATTGCGGTCCGTGGAGACACATCCAGGACCACTCCTGTCTGAGGGCCGGCTGTATAAAATAAAATGCCACATTGCGTGTGTATACACGCATCTGACGGTTCTGTGCTTTGTTATTTTTCAAATGATATCGCACTGTCCGTTTAAATATCGAATCAATCATATACGACAATGTTAGAGATGATTTTAATATTTGTCGAACGATCGACGGTGTACCGCCGACGCGTGTGCTTCACTGTACACGTAAAGCGGGGCGCTTTCGACTCTTCGTGTCTTCCAATACGAGAGTGTTGATAGCGTTTATCATTGTCATTATGGTCGCAAGATTAATATATCGTCTCTAAATAAAACGTTGACGTAAATGAAAATAAGTAGGCGGACTCGACGTCCGAAGAGCGCATCGGCGCCGTCGTCGCTATTTGATGCACCGTAATGGTGCGTCGTAGTAGCGGTTGC
>CALYKY020000089.1:10000-25000 GCA_944739405.2 Euclidia mi
CGAGTAATTCATCTATAAAAGAAAAAACAACAGTCATTTTAGAAATCTTATTATGTCAGCTAAATCATATAAAAGCCAAATAAAACACTCCTAGTAATTTTTATTATGTTCAGAAAACGTGCATACTGCAAACTTTACTAATATTTATGTCATTATTTCAGGTACGTTCGGGCGCCGGTCGGGACTCATATACTGATTGAATCCAGCGCCAGTTTGTTACATACAGTAAGAAATCAATGATTATACAAGTGCCATAGTAACAAGAAAAAATCACAGGTATTCAATAAAACAGACCAAGTAATTTTTATTGAGATCAAAAAACGTGCCATATACTGATTTCACACATATTTGTTTCATTGTTACAGAGCTGCTTGGGCGCCGCGCGGGAACAATATACTGATATGACTTGGCGTCAAATACTCACATATATAAGGAAAAGTAAAAAAAAAGTTTATAAATATTCAAATAAAATGATGATATATCGTCAATATAAGCAAAAGTAACCCTTACTGTTTTCATAAAACTTGGATTTTTAATAATTTTACACATCTAATTTGCTAAAAAGAGAGAAAAAATACATAATTCATATAGGTTAAAAATGCTTCCAACAAGAAGTATGATACTTCAATAAGACAGAAAAAGTAGGTTTTATTGTGTCTAAAAAGTTTGGTCGGTATAGCTCCAAAGAGTTTAGATAATGTAGTCGGTCAGATGTTCCTACTTGAAAAAGTATAAAACAATCAAAAGAGTTTCTATTATGTATGAAAAATGTTCAGGTGTAGGAGCCGGTCGACGCAATGTCGCCATTGTTCCTTTGTTATAATTGTGCAAGAAAGTCGCTAATGACTGAATGGACCTAGGAGCATTGTGACGGGCTCACAATTCTTATATAGTGTTAGTTTTGAAACATATTCTGTTCGCAGGTGTGCATCTGCTTGGGCGCCGCCGCCAGTACTTAGTTACTTGGAAGCGTTTGTAATCAGTCGTAGGTTTGTAGTACAAATGGCTAATTTTGGAGAGAATGCTTGCTATTTTGATATATAATTGCTATTTACTAAGAGGGATATTGGATTGTATAGGAAGTGTCTTTTATTACAGTTTGTACTAAGAGAATATTGCATCTGCTTGAGCGTCGCCTTGTATAAGTTACTAGAGGGTATGGAAGTGTCTTAGAATTGCTTTGAATTACTGTATTATAGAGAGAATGTCTGTTAGTTTCTCATATATAGGTGTTTGCTTCACTGCATCTGCTTGGGCGTCGCTGTGTATAAGTTACTAAGGAAGGTGTTGGTTTGTACTAGAAATGGTGCTATTTTCATACATCATTGCTAGTTACTAAGGGAGATGTTGGTTTGCATAGGAAGTGTCTTTTATTATTGTTTGTAGTAAGAGAACATTGAATTTGCTTGGGCGTCTGCCTATAAGTTACTAGGAGGCGGTGGAATCAGTAGCAAGTTTGTACTGGAGATGGCTTGTAATTGATATTTGCTTGCTTTTTGGAGTATCATATATAGTGCTTTTGAAGAACCGTCTGCATCTGCTTGGGCGTCGCTTCAAGTTACTAAGGGATTTTGACGCATATTAGTTAGTTACTAAGGGCGGTGTTGGCTTGTATGTGTGCCTATAAACTACTTGGGGGTGTCGGTTTGTATAGAGAGAATGACTGTATTACTTGTAGCTAGTTACTATGGGCGGTGTTCGCTTGTATAAGCTTGTACTGTTGCTATTCTGTAGCTAGTTAGTATGGGCTGCATCTGCTTGTGCGTCTGGTGTCGGTACATACACATATACACACCAACACACCACAGGACGACACAACACTACACTACACGACCACACCAACGTGCGCGATGCGCGCGTCGCGGCACCGCACCACCGCACCACCGCACCACCGCACCACCGCACCGCAAGCTAAGTGTACAACAAGCAACAAGCACTACACTACACAGTCATAGTACTAATAGTGGGCTGGGGTGGGCCGTGGATAGTGAACCATCCAAGTACCCCAGACACAGTAAGTGAACGTAAACAGGTAGGTAGACCTGTACCTATATACCTACCGTGTGAAGTGTGTTCTGTCAATGTATGTTGACATTGACGTTTAATCATTCATAAAAATATTATATATTATATATAATACACCTACCTTTAATCTCTGCACTACCCTAAGGTAGACTGGCGGAAAATGCCTAAGGCATTAAGTCCACCTTGTATACGCATTGTGTATATGAAGTTTTAAAATAAATAAATAATACGCCAAATGTAACACTCCTGCATGCGCGCTTATTGCTTAAAAATTGCTAAATACGTATAATGTTTTTATTTTGGGTTAACCCTTTGAACGCCGACTGACCCACCGGTGACTCCAAACATAGGTACATTTTTAATTATATTTCATGTATGTTTTACTGTGTCAACTTTTTTTTATATTTGTTGTTAGATCAAATTTATACTAAGCAACTTATTAGGTTATGTTAGGTTCCCTTGTGACCCTGCACCCAAAAATAGGAGCCCTGCGAAGCAGGGCTCCGTCAACTTAGCTTATAAGAGTATGTTATGCTAAAACGAATTTGCTAACTGGAAAGCTGTTTTCACAAATGTTTATTATTTTCTTCTGCCAAACGAAAATTTATGAAAACTTGTTTTTTGCCCATAAATTCAGTTTTACTTTTGGTAACTGAATTTGATGGATAAGAAATTGAAAATGGGCATCAGATTCTATTTGGAATGGTTTTTGTATGAAAAATAAATAATATATGAACTTGTTTACTAACCCAACCTAACCTAACCTAACCTAACCTAACCTAACCTAACCAAACCTAACCTAACCTAACCTAACCTAACCTAACCTAACCTAACCTGACCTAACCTAACCTGACCTAACCTCTAACCTTTTTTTTTTTTTTTTTTTTTTTTTTTTTTTTTTTTTTTTTTTTTTTTTTTTTTTTTTTTTTTTTTTTTTTTTTTTTGTGACTCATGGAGGAAACTACAATTTACGAGCTAACCCCCCTAGACTGAGACCGAAGTGTCAGCCTAGGGGGAGTGTGGGACTCCCCGTTGAGAAGCTTCGGGACTACCCACTAAAACCCCCATGGTGTTCCGCTAACCGATCCCATTAACAGCGAGGCCACAGGTACTGCGTTGCATAACATCTGTGACCCCGCCTGAGTTGGCCCGCCTCAGACACGGCGGGCCCCGTCTACCTTCTCGCATGCATCCATCCACGGAAAACATACATCACGCACACATTCAAACTTTTACAAGCTTTCCTCCTCAAATTAACTTAAATGTCGTAAGACATTACCTCATTCATCTGTCATACTTACAAGCAACGTAAGACAACAAAGCTACTGCTACGAGAGGCGTGCGCGGAACACAACGCCGTCTCTCGGACCCAGCGGACGGCGGGCGGCCCCACGGTGCCGCCGCCCGCTGGCAACTTATGGTGGCCGGAGGTCATTATACGCCCTCCGGCGACGCCCGGCTCTACGGATGGGGAGAGGTCGCGCGAGCTCCCTCTCCCGCTCCGCCGCCTCCTTGCTTGACATTACTGTCTCACAGAAGGAGGCGACGGCGTTCCAACAAGTCTCGCTCCGGACCATGGCGTGGACCACAGCCCGAAGCGAGAGGTCTGCGTTACCGACCGCCCCAACTAGATCGCGACGCTGCGTAGCCCACGCGGGGCAATCCGCTAGTGTGTGCAGCGCCGTGTCCTCTACTGGGTTGCGGCGGTCTCCACAATGATGACAGCCGGGCGTCTCCTCCCGGCCTATGCGGTGCAGGAACCGGCCGAAACACCCATGGCCGGTAAGCACCTGCGTAAGCCGGAAGGTGAGGGCGCCATGTCGCCTCTCTAGCCACTCCTTTAAATTGGGTCTTACGGCGTCGATAATCGCCTGCCCTGCGCTGGGGTGCACCAAACTTTGAGTCCACTCCGCCACCAGGACCTGGCGGAGTTCGGTCTTCCGCGCCTCTATCTCACGAGGCGCGGGTACCTCGCCCCGTGACCGAGCTTCCTGGCGCCATACGTATAACGACGCCAATAGCCCGGCCTGCAGGTCCCAGGGCGGGCATCCGGCGAGGAGGCTCGCCGCTCCGAAGGAGACCGTGCGGTATCCTCTTATTAACCTGACGGCCAAGGCGCGCTGCGGTGCGCGAAGCGCCTTGACGTTGCGGGCCGTCAGGTGATCGGCCCATACGGGACATCCGTACAGGGCCATCGACCGCACGACTCCTTCGTAGAGCCTCCGGCAGGAGGCGCTTGGCCCCCCCAAGTTGGGCAGCAGCCTAGAAAGCGCTGCCGCTGCCCCTAGGAGTTTGGGAGCCAAGCGTTTGAAATGCTCGTAAAAGTCCCATCGGCTATCGAGAACGAGCCCCAGGTATTTTAGGCTCGTCCCGACGCCGATGCGGACCCCTCCCACCATTATGTGGGCCCCCGCAGGTGGCCTGTTCCGAGGCCTGTGAAAAGAAATGGCCTCGGATTTGGAAAGGGCCACCTCGAGGCCCAATCGCCGGATGCGACTCACAACATGTGCGACCCCAGCGGTCGCCAGTATGGCCGCCGCCCGGTGCGACTTACCCCTAGCCGTGACTAGAGTGTCGTCGGCATAACAAACGATGCCGACGTCACGGAGGAGCGCACCCCGCAGCACCCAGTCGTATCCGATGTTCCACAGGAGGGGGCCGAGAACCGACCCCTGTGGAACACCGCACGACATCTCTCGCCGACTCCAACCGTCGTGACCCGGATACACAACAAATCTCTGACTTAAATATGCCCCGACTATTTGGCGGAGGTACAGCGGCACTCGATGGAAAATGAGTGCCGCCTTGATGACACTCCAGGGCAAGGTGTTGAACGCGTTGGCGATGTCTAACGACACCGCCAGAACCACCTCGCCCCGGGAAACTGCGTCCTCCGCCAGGCTCCTCACTCTCTGAATAGCATCTATTGTAGAGCGCCCTCGACGGAAACCATACTGTTCGTCCGCCAGGTCCGGCCCCACTGTTGACATGTGCTGGACGAGGCGCTGAGCAATGACGTGCTCGAACATCTTTGCGACCTCGTCCAGCAATACGATGGGCCGGTAGGCGGACGGACTGTCCGCCGGGCGCCCTTCCTTCTTGATCAGGACCAGTTTCCCCGTTTTCCAAAGTCGGGGAAACCGGCCCTCCTCCAAACACTTGTTGAGGAGCCCAATGAGTCGGGGCTCGAGCTCAGCTATCGCCAGGGCCCACGCTCGGCCTGGAATGCCGTCGGGCCCTGGGGCGGTGTTTTTCATGCGTAACACCGCCGCTCGAAGCTCGACCCGGGTCACTTCGGGAACCGCGTCGTCGTCCGCGTCCGCGCTTGTCGCCATGGAAGGCGGAGCCATCGGCGGAGGAGGGTGCTCCGCCCTTGAAGGGAACAGAGCGGCCACCACATCCTCCACAACCTGCGGCCGGAGACTCTGGGTGAGCGGGGGCGCCCAAGGGCGAAGTTTGCCCCTCACCATAAGGTACGGACGCCCCCACGGATCTTGGTCCAGAGTCCCCAAAAGCTCACTGCGGGCCTCTTCTTTGGCCCGCGCTATCTCGACGTTGAGCCTCTTCTTGGCCGCTCTGTACTCTTCATAAAGCTCCGCCTCCCTGTCTTCGAAATCGGGAGAGCGGCGACGCCTCCTCCGGAACCGGGTGTACTGGCGACGCGCGTGCACGCAAAAGTTGCGCAAGCGCTCAATGTTGTCGCTCCACCAGTACACCCGGCGTCTGGGTAAGTTGTTAGTTACCCTTGGCATCGCCGCATCGCAGATGTTGGTCATTGCCCTCCGGAACCACTCGGCCTCCATCTCGATGTCTTCAGACCCGGTCAGTGATTGGGACCAGGTCTCTACGATGGAGGCCTCCAGGAGGGCCTCCCGATTCATCCTCTTGATGGCCCAGCGCGGACCGCCCCCGATCGGGGCTCTTCGTGCTGACGCGTCGGAGATGACTGTTTCGGCGGAGACGTCGAACCTGATGTAACGATGGTCCGACAACGTCTCCGCCTCCTCGACGACGCGCCAGTCTTGGACACGGCGTGCTAGTGCGGGGCTCGCAAACGTGATGTCCACAATGGACCCGCCCCGCTGACGCACACACGTGTGCACCGTCCCCCGATTGAGGACGAGCAGGCCGTTCTCGACGGCCCACTGCTCCAGCAGCTCGCCCCTCGCGTCCGTGGCCGTGGAACCCCAAGCCGAAGATTTGGCATTGAAGTCCCCGGCGACGAGCACGTCGCGAGGGCGGCTGCGAGCGACGACGACGCTAAGTTCAAGCATAAATGCTTCGAAGTCGGCGAGAGAACGGTTGGGGGAAAAATATACGCCCACCACAACCGTGTTGCCAATTTGTGCTGCGGCACACCCCCTCCCTCGGGAGATGTTCTCCATGGAGGAGGTGCCGGCGGCGGCCCTAGTGATGATGGCCACCGAGCCGTCAAGATCCCCCACCCAATCGTCTCTGGGGGGGATGAAATACGGCTCGGCGGCGATGGCGACATTAATTGACCACTGCGCCAGGCTTTGGAGGAGCAGATCCTGGGCTCTGGCGCAGTGGTTTAAATTGCCTTGTAAGAGGCGGAGGGGTGGAGGCATTATTGTGTTTCCATCACAACCCCCACCCCTTCAGCCGTTTCGGCGACGATAGTGACAGAGCCTTTGCTCCCTGGCTGCCTCTTTTTGGGTGCGGCGCAGGTTTTGGCACCCACTCGGTGTGTGGCCGGCTTACCCGCCGCCGCACATAAAACACAGTGCGGCGGGGCTTCGCAGTTGGCGGCCTTATGTCCCGGCTTTCCACACCGGAAACATAGGCCGCTGCAGTCCACGGCCGAGGTGCATCTCACGCCTACGTGACCGGCCGTGAGGCACCGGAAGCATCGAAGCGGCCTGATCTCCAAAAGACGCACCTGCGCCGACACCCAGCCGACTAATAAACGCCGCCCGTCAGCCAGCTTTTTCGCCGTGGCAATGGGCGCACTGACAATAATTGTGCCCATTCCGGCGCGGCCTGGGCGTATCGCTCCACATCTTATAGACGATGTTGTGCAGCCAGTCGCCTTTGCAATGGCGGCTGATACTTCCTCCGGAGTAATGCTGTCGTCCAGGCCCGAAATCCGAAGCTCGGCGTTCTTCTGAGGCCTGGACACCTTGACGTCTTCTGTAGGAAGGACCTCGGTGAGCTTCTTCGCCAGGGCGTCGGCCTGCTCACCGCTAGTAGCCCCCGGCACCTCAATGAGGCGGGCGCCGGTCTGGGTGGTCTTCAGTCGTAGCCCTGCCGTTATGCCCAACTGGGCGGGATCCACGGCCGCACGTGCTGTTTTTAATATATCAGCATAAGTTGTACCACGCTCGATCGCAGATGGCTGCAGAGTAATAACTACCGCTGTCGAGCGAGGAGTACGGAGCTTTTTCGCTGCCCTCTTTGCTTGTTTGGCGGCTTTTCTATTGGCCTTTGCTGCTTTCGCCTTTTGGCCGACCGTCTGCCACTCGCTGGTGTTTGCAGTAGGCGCGGACTCGCCTTGGGTGCCAACGGATGTTGGAGCCGGTATCTGAGCGCTTTCAGGCTTCTTCTTCTTCTTCTTATTTTCTGCAGAAGCGGTCTGATTGGCAGCTGCCGTCTTTACTGCCTTTTTAGAGGCTGGCGTCGGTGTTGGGGCCGCTAGTTTCGCCGCGTATGTAGATGGCGTCTGAAGTGGCGGCGACGATTGTGTGTTGGCTGCGCGCCTGTCTGCAGCTAAGGGAGCGCGCCAGATCTTGAGGCGGTCCTCCATTAAGGACATATTCTTGCGCACGTCAGCAAACTCTTGCCTCATTGTGGCCGCCAGATCCATGACCGCGCTTTTATCGGCGTCTTGCGTCGGTCTCTTTTCGAACGCAGTGCGCAGTTCATTTTGTTGCCGACGCAGCTCGGCTATCTCAGCCGAAAGCCGAGCATTTTCGGCTTGTAATTTCTTCGTCTCCTCCGTTGCCGAGCGTTCCATAAGAACATCAAAGATCTCTTGTATGGAGGAGACGGCATCTTTAAGGGACTTCTGGCTCGTTCCCTTAAGTCCCTTAGACTTTTTTGAGACCAATCTGATGGCCTGCAGAGACAAGTCCATTCGACTTTTTAGCTGCCCGGCAGTTAAATCCTCGGGCTCTGCTTCCGTCGCCGATGTTTCAGAGCGGGAAACACGTTCAGCGGCGACTTTCTTGGCTATGGCCTCGATGCGCTTATCTTCTAATGAAGCTCGTTCTTCTCGCTCCGCTTTGCGCATGGCAGCGGCCAACTGTGCCTGCGCTTTAGCCAAGCCAATGTATTTGCCATGGCTGAATGACCGACCTCTACGTGCTATGCCTCCACGCTTTGCCGTCGTTATCTTCGGCTTAGGCACGATTTCGTCGCTTGAGGCTGATGACGACCTCGAGCGGCAGTCCGCATGTGGATGCGGACGCTTCAAAAATGTCCTTTTGGGATCTTCAACGCTCAAGACACTCATTCGGTCAGAACCGGTGTCTGAGCGGTTATCTGCGGCGTGCGACTGCACGCAATCTTTTCCTGACCGCGCAGAACTGGACGTGCGCGATCGTAACTCCCTTTCGTTCGTCTTAACTTTTAAAGAATTATTAGGAGAAGCCATAATTGTTCCCACGAGTATGGGTGAAAAGGTGGTCGACCCGGGCAGAGAACCCGATACCCGGGCAAGCCTACTACACTCAGGGCGTCGGCCGGTGCCCTGAGGGGGCCGCACTAACGACTGACCTTCCCGTCAGCCACGCATCTTCTCGCCGTGCGGCAGCAACTTAAGATTGGGGGATTTTTTATAGTGCTTACCTTGCACGCGGTCCGGGCGGTTAAGCCAAGACCCTCGGTCCCGTAAGCAGCCGCGAGACATGACCACGACGCTACTCACTACGGGATTACGATCTGATCTGGGACGGTGACAACGAAGGTGGAAGAGGGGTAAAGGAAAAAATAAAAGGGGAAAGGTAAAAAAGAGGGGAGGGGAAGAAAGAAGATAAAAAATAAAAAGTGTAAAAATAAAAGGTAAAGGTGGGAGAAAACAAGAAATAAATACGTCCGAAGACGGAAGGAAGAAAAAACGCCCCGCTGTCTGCCCGGCAGCAGTGCGAGTGCACACCGAGACCGTCCGACACCCCATCCCAAGTCCACTCTGCCCAGGCAGAGAAGTACTGGGAGAGGCGGTGGCACCCAAAGTGGGCGCAGGAAGCAGGGCCAGGAAGACAGGCCCGCACTCCCAGCGGCGCTCCGAGAAGCGCCACTCTATGGTAACTTTTTAGTGAGGTTTTCTCCCTCTTAGTCCGAAGACCCGCGGGCAGGAGGCCAAAAAGCCCCCTGCTAACGCGTTGACCGGACGGTGGCCGGAGTTCGACCATGCCCGCAACCCACAAAAGGCGCAGGAAGCGAGCCCGCCCGCCCAAGTGTCCCCGCAAGACCCCAAAAGGAGCCGTACGGGAACGGGTGGAAGCGGGGCCCCGAAGGACCCCCAATTCCGGGTAATTTTTTAGAGAGCTTGTCTTGCTCGCAGCCCGAAGACCCGCGGTCCCGAAAGAGTCGGGATTACGCGATGGTGACCGGACGGTAGTCGGAGTTCGACCCACCGCCCGCCCACTGTCAGAATTAGCCGCGAGTAGCAACTTGCTACTCACGTTGCCCGGGGTGCACCACGCGGAGGTTTCTGACACGCACCCCACCTAACCTCTAACCTTTTTTTTTTTTTTTTTTTTTTTTTTTTTGTGACTCATGGAGGAAACTACAATTTACGAGCTAACCCCCCTAGACTGAGACCGAAGTGTCAGCCTAGGGGGAGTGTGGGACTCCCCGTTGAGAAGCTTCGGGACTACCCACTAAAACCCCCATGGTGTTCCGCTAACCGATCCCATTAACAGCGAGGCCACAGGTACTGCGTTGCATAACATCTGTGACCCCGCCTGAGTTGGCCCGCCTCAGACACGGCGGGCCCCGTCTACCTTCTCGCATGCATCCATCCACGGAAAACATACATCACGCACACATTCAAACTTTTACAAGCTTTCCTCCTCAAATTAACTTAAATGTCATAAGACATTACCTCATTCATCTGTCATACTTACAAGCAACGTAAGACAACAAAGCTACTGCTACGAGAGGCGTGCGCGGAACACAACGCCGTCTCTCGGACCCAGCGGACGGCGGGCGGCCCCACGGTGCCGCCGCCCGCCGGCAACTTATGGTGGCCGTAGGTCATTAAACGCCCTCCGGCGACGCCCGGCTCTACGGATGGGGAGAGGTCGCGCGAGCTCCCTCTCCCGCTCCGCCGCCTCCTTGCTTGACATTACTGTCTCACAGAAGGAGGCGACGGCGTTCCAACAAGTCTCGCTCCGGACCATGGCGTGGACCACAGCCCGAAGCGAGAGGTCTGCGTTACCGACCGCCGCAACTAGATCGCGACGCTGCGTAGCCCACGCGGGGCAATCCGCTAGTGTGTGCAGCGCCGTGTCCTCTACTGGGTTGCGGCGGTCTCCACAATGATGACAGCCGGGCGTCTCCTCCCGGCCTATGCGGTGCAGGAACCGGCCGAAACACCCATGGCCGGTAAGCACCTGCGTAAGCCGGAAGGTGAGGGCGCCATGTCGCCTCTCTAGCCACTCCTTTAAATTGGGTCTTACGGCGTCGATAATCGCCTGCCCTGCGCTGGGGTGCACCAAACTTTGAGTCCACTCCGCCACCAGGACCTGGCGGAGTTCGGTCTTCCGCGCCTCTATCTCACGAGGCGCGGGTACCTCGCCCCGTGACCGAGCTTCCTGGCGCCATACGTATAACGACGCCAATAGCCCGGCCTGCAGGTCCCAGGGCGGGCATCCGGCGAGGAGGCTCGCCGCTCCGAAGGAGACCGTGCGGTATCCTCTTATTAACCTGACAGCCAAGGCGCGCTGCGGTGCGCGAAGCGCCTTGACGTTGCGGGCCGTCAGGTGATCGGCCCATACGGGACATCCGTACAGGGCCATCGACCGCACGATTCCTTCGTAGAGCCTCCGGCAGGAGGCGCTTGGCCCCCCCAAGTTGGGCAGCAGCCTAGAAAGCGCTGCCGCTGCCCCTAGGAGTTTGGGAGCCAAGCGTTTGAAATGCTCGTAAAAGTCCCATCGGCTATCGAGAACGAGCCCCAGGTATTTTAGGCTCGTCCCGACGCCGATGCGGACCCCTCCCACCATTATGTGGGCCCCCGCAGGTGGCCTGTTCCGAGGCCTGTGAAAAGAAATGGCCTCGGATTTGGAAAGGGCCACCTCAAGGCCCAATCGCCGGATGCGACTCACAACATGTGCGACCCCAGCGGTCGCCAGTATGGCCGCCGCCCGGTGCGACTTACCCCTAGCCGTGACTAGAGTGTCGTCGGCATAACAAACGATGCCGACGTCACGGAGGAGCGCACCCCGCAGCACCTAACCTCTAACCTAACCTAACCTAACCTAACCTAACCTAACCTAACCAAACCTAACCTAACCTAACCTAACCTAACCTAACCTAACCTAACCTAACCTAACCTAACCTAACCTAACCTAACCTAACCTAACCTAACCTAACCTCAAAGCTAAGCTAACCTAACCTAACCTAACGTAACCTAACGTAACGTAACCTAACCTAACCTAACCTAACCTAACCTAACCTAACCTTAAACCTAACCTCACTAAATGTAACCTAATCGAACCTAACCTAAACCTAAACAATTTTTAACTGACTTGTGTAATTTATTCGCTACCTTAACACTTTTTTTTTTGATCGTTCGAGGATGTAATTGTCGCCAAAATATTTAATCGTTCTAATATTAGTTGCAAATACTTGGCCGCCTCTTACGTTGTCAGCAATTTTTTTTTTTTTTGCTTTTTTTCTTGCGATTTGACACGTTCACTGTAGGTAGGTAAGTATGTGTATAATGTACATTTCTTTTTTTTTCCCCATTGGAATTGGGGTGATATTTGTTCACACGTAATAATATATTCATACTTATCATTTGATACGTCATAATATCAAATGACGTCAACCGCTGCCCCCTCCCCGTCACCCCCTGCACCCCTGCAACCCCCGCCTCCACCCCATCCTTGCCCCGTACACCGCCTGTATGTACGAAGTACTGAATAGATTGTAACGATGTGAGCAGAAAAAAAAATATAATTACATAACTCTAATCCCGAAATCCCGTCAAAATCCAGCTCAACCCCCTGTACGACGGATCGCTCCTTAAAAACACATCAACCCCGTAACATTCTAAAACCGTTCCAATACAAGCCCCCACTCCCTCCTCATCCCCCCTCTTCCCCTGCCCCTCTCCCTCGGGACCCTGCTCGATTAACCCTCACCCGCTCGCCAATTTCAACCGAAAAATTTGCCAAACTTCAAAAAAAAATTTTTTTTTTTTTTCCTTTTACTCTGATTAACCCTGCGAATGGCGACGCGCCGCGGCGCGCTGCGCGCCGTAGGGTTAGGCGTTGGAACGTCGCATAAGTGTAGTGCGACGAGACGGCGCGCGGCGCGCGGCGGCGAGGCGTTTGACGATGAGATTCGTTTATCAGAGTCAAAGGCATCGGGCGCGCGCGCGGCGCACGCGCTTATATCGTCGTGCGAGAGTTTTCAAAGTGTTTGGTGTTTTTGAAGAATTGTAGTGAGCGTCGTGTGTGCTGCTGGTGTGTGCGTTGTTCATACAGTTTTTTATTATAATACCAACACATGTCCGTTAAACGGTGTGGATCGACGGATCGTTACTTATGTACGTGTCCGTGTGTGTAATACAATCGAACGGTCCTTTAAAACAATTTACCACAAACTTTTGTGCGAGGTACTCTATAGATTCCGGGCGGAATCGAAAATGTACACGAAAGTGTTAAACATTACTTTTATAATGTGAAACACGTCTCGGTACGAACGTTCACAATTGGGGTGATTCACTTGACTGTGAATAACCCTGAAAATGCTTACGCACGGTGCTTTTGACGCGTTTGAGATATAACCGTTTAAATGCTAGCGCGTTCGCGACCAAAAAACGACTCTTCACGAGCTCGCCCGTTAGCGACGACCGAAAGGTTGACGCGCGGGGTTTTGTTATATGTGCGCGCGTGTGTCGCGTGTGTAACTACACAACACACATGTGTGCGCGTATATCAACTATGATAGCTCCCTGGTTGATCCTGCCAGTAGTTATATGCTTGTCTCAAAGATTAAGCCATGCATGTCTCAGTGCAAGCCGTATTAAGGCGATACCGCGAATGGCTCAATATATCAGTTTTGGTTCCTTAGATCTTACTCAGTTACTTGGATAACTGTGGTAATTCTAGAGCTAATACATGCAATCAGAACTCTGACCAGTGATGGGATGAGTGCTTTTATTAGATCAAAACCAATCGACGGAGGGCCTCGCGTCTGAAGTCGTTACTTTTGATGAATCTGGATAACTTTTGCCGATCGCATGGTCCAGTACCGGCGACGCATCTTTCAAATGTCTGCCTTATCAACTTTCGATGGTAGTTTCTGCGACTACCATGGTTGTCACGGGTAACGGGGAATCAGGGTTCGATTCCGGAGAGGGAGCCTGAGAAACGGCTACCACATCCAAGGAAGGCAGCAGGCGCGCAAATTACCCACTCCCGGCACGGGGAGGTAGTGACGAAAAATAACGATACGGGACTCTTACGAGGCCTCGTAATCGGAATGAGTACACTTTAAATATTTTAACGAGGAACAATTGGAGGGCAAGTCTGGTGCCAGCAGCCGCGGTAATTCCAGCTCCAATAGCGTATACTAAAATTGTTGCGGTTAAAAAGCTCGTAGTTGCATTTGTGCGCCGCGCTGTCGGTGCACCGCATCCGCGGTGATACTGACACGTTTGCGGAGCATATCGTCGGTGAGCCGGCGGTAATACGCCGGTTCAATATCAAAATCCTATCGCGGTGCTCTTCAGTGAGTGTCGAGGTGGGCCGACAATTTTACTTTGAACAAATTAGAGTGCTCAAAGCGGGCTCAAAATGCTGCTTGAATATTTCGTGCATGGAATAATAGAATATGATCTCGGTTCTATTTTGTTGGTTTTCAGAACTCCGAGGTAATGATTAATAGGGATAACTGGGGGCATTCGTATTGCGACGTTAGAGGTGAAATTCTTGGATCGTCGCAAGACGAACATCAGCGAAAGCATTTGCCAAAGGTGTTTTCATCAATCAAGAACGAAAGTTAGAGGTTCGAAGGCGATTAGATACCGCCCTAGTTCTAACCGTAAATATGTCATCTAGCGATCCGCCGACGTTACTACAATGGCTCGGCGGGCAGCTTCCGGGAAACCAAAGATTTTGGACTCCGGGGGGAGTATGGTTGCAAAGCTGAAACTTAAAGGAATTGACGGAAGGGCACCACCAGGAGTGGAGCCTGCGGCTTAATTTGACTCAACACGGGAAATCTCACCAGGCCCGGACACCGGAAGGATTGACAGATTAACAGCTCTTTCTTGATTCGGTGGGTGGTGGTGCATGGCCGTTCTTAGTTGGTGGAGCGATTTGTCTGGTTAATTCCGGTAACGAACGAGACTCTAGCCTGCTAAATAGGCGTCGTCATTTAGGTGTGCGTGGCCTCGTGTCGCGCAACTCACTGGCGACGTATTAAAATTCTTCTTAGAGGGACCGGCGGCTTCGAGCCGCACGAGATTGAGCAATAACAGGTCTGTGATGCCCTTAGATGTCCTGGGCCGCACGCGCGCTACACTGAAGGAATCAGCATGTTCTCCCTGGCCTAGAGGCCCGGGCAACCCGCTGAAACTCCTTCGTGCTGGGGATTGGGGTTTGCAATTATCCCCCATAAACGAGGAATTCCTAGTAAGCGCGAGTCATAAGCTCGCGTTGATTACGTCCCTGCCCTTTGTACACACCGCCCGTCGCTACTACCGATTGAATGATTTAGTGAGGTCTTCGGACCGACACGCGGTGGCTTCACGGCCGTCGGCGTTGCTGGGAAGTTGACCAA
>CALYKY020000089.1:32500-40000 GCA_944739405.2 Euclidia mi
TAGTGCTTTTGAAGAACCGTCTGCATCTGCTTGGGCGTCGCTTCAAGTTACTAAGGGATTTTGACGCATATTAGTTAGTTACTAAGGGCGGTGTTGGCTTGTATGTGTGCCTATAAACTACTTGGGGGTGTCGGTTTGTATAGAGAGAATGACTGTATTACTTGTAGCTAGTTACTATGGGCGGTGTTCGCTTGTATAAGCTTGTACTGTTGCTATTCTGTAGCTAGTTAGTATGGGCTGCATCTGCTTGTGCGTCTGGTGTCGGTACATACACATATACACACCAACACACCACAGGACGACACAACACTACACTACACGACCACACCAACGTGCGCGATGCGCGCGTCGCGGCACCGCACCACCGCACCACCGCACCACCGCACCACCGCACCGCAAGCTAAGTGTACAACAAGCAACAAGCACTACACTACACAGTCATAGTACTAATAGTGGGCTGGGGTGGGCCGTGGATAGTGAACCATCCAAGTACCCCAGACACAGTAAGTGAACGTAAACAGGTAGGTAGACCTGTACCTATATACCTACCGTGTGAAGTGTGTTCTGTCAATGTATGTTGACATTGACGTTTAATCATTCATAAAAATATTATATATTATATATAATACACCTACCTTTAATCTCTGCACTACCCTAAGGTAGACTGGCGGAAAATGCCTAAGGCATTAAGTCCACCTTGTATACGCATTGTGTATATGAAGTTTTAAAATAAATAAATAATACGCCAAATGTAACACTCCTGCATGCGCGCTTATTGCTTAAAAATTGCTAAATACGTATAATGTTTTTATTTTGGGTTAACCCTTTGAACGCCGACTGACCCACCGGTGACTCCAAACATAGGTACATTTTTAATTATATTTCATGTATGTTTTACTGTGTCAACTTTTTTTTATATTTGTTGTTAGATCAAATTTATACTAAGCAACTTATTAGGTTATGTTAGGTTCCCTTGTGACCCTGCACCCAAAAATAGGAGCCCTGCGAAGCAGGGCTCCGTCAACTTAGCTTATAAGAGTATGTTATGCTAAAACGAATTTGCTAACTGGAAAGCTGTTTTCACAAATGTTTATTATTTTCTTCTGCCAAACGAAAATTTATGAAAACTTGTTTTTTGCCCATAAATTCAGTTTTACTTTTGGTAACTGAATTTGATGGATAAGAAATTGAAAATGGGCATCAGATTCTATTTGGAATGGTTTTTGTATGAAAAATAAATAATATATGAACTTGTTTACTAACCCAACCTAACCTAACCTAACCTAACCTAACCTAACCTAACCAAACCTAACCTAACCTAACCTAACCTAACCTAACCTAACCTAACCTGACCTAACCTAACCTGACCTAACCTCTAACCTAACCTAACCTAACCTAACCTAACCTAACCTAACCAAACCTAACCTAACCTAACCTAACCTAACCTAACCTAACCTAACCTAACCTAACCTAACCTAACCTAACCACACACGGCTGTCAACCACGCCCGAGATAGCCACGATTTTTATCACCTCCGCGATAAAAAATTCATAACTTTGGATATTCTATAGTTATAAAGAAGTGCTATACACCAAAAGTTGCGCGATCGCGGCGCGCATACGTGAAGTGAAGTGCCATACAGGATTACAGTGAAGGAAAAAACTTGTGAAAGAAAAACTAATTTTCCGGATTTATAACCTCAAAGTTTGTGTAAAAATATTCAGTTTTCGGCTAATATCTCTGAAACGAGATCGACGACCCCCCAATTTTTTGGGGTGTCCAGGAGGGGGCAGCTTGCCCGCAACTTTTGCCACCACCAGAAGCTCGAAACGCCCACGGGTTTTCCCGGGAAAAGGGAAAACAAGTTTGCCACGTGGGTGGAAAAACCTTGAAGGAGTGGAGCTGCGCGCACCAGTTTTGGGCAAGTTGTTGTTTATACTTCACTAGGCCCGGAGGCACTTTTGAAAAAATTTTCCAGCCAGAGGAAAATTTTATATTGACGTCCGAAATTCCGAACTTTGCGGTGCTGCAGCCGGGAAACTAAAAGCTTTTTCAGACTTCTGAGACTGCTATCGGATGCGCGCTGCTGACATCTACAAGTCCCCAGGGTTTGAGAATTTTTGGACAATAAGTTTTGTTTTAAAAATTGAAAAACCAAAATTTTTGAATTTTTCAAAATTTTTCTGTGTGCATTTTTGAAATTTTTTGTTTTGTATATACGGGCAGACGAGGCATGTTTTATGCCATTTTTTGACATTTTTTCCAGATTTTTGCGACCAACGGTTCCAGAGATATTGATTTTTTATTGAATTTTCATAATAATTCAATAAATAATCACTAAATTCAAAATTTTATTGCTGTGTTGGCCCTAGGACACCTTATTCTACCGCCCGAAGCCCAAACCCTGGGCAAATCCGGCTTAAATTGACGGAATTGGCATCCAGCCGCCATTTTGATTAATTGGTTAATTATCTTAGATCCTTTATAACTTGCGAACCGTTGGTCGCAGAAATCTCGGATTTCGACTGTCGTGTGTAGCTGTAAGTTAGTTATAAGTATTCAGTACTTTCAGGCGTTTTTCAGGCCTGAAAATTTCAGGCTCCAAAACCTAACTAGGATTACAGCGGAGCTCAAGGTGAGCACTTCAGAGGAAATCCGGGCTTTCTACGCCTAAAGGTTGCGGAGATATAGCGTTCCAAACATAGAGTTTGACAGTTTGACAGCTGTCAACTTGAATTTTGGGGCGCCGTATCTCCGAGACTATAGGTCGGGGAAAGTCGGGGTTTTCGGTGCAGTGCTCAAGGAGCCGTGTACTACCCCGCGCACCGCTTTTCAGGCGGATTGGAGCCTGAAATTTTCAGGAGCCTGAAAGTGGGTTCGGTGGATAGGGCAGGTTACGCTGAATACGCCGAGCCCAAACTCGACGGTTCGCGGCCTTTCCGTCGCGGAGTTATAGCACCCTAAAAAGGGAGTTTGACAGCTCGGCCGCCATCTTGGCAAACTTCATCAGGCCATAGCTCCGAGACGGGTGGACCTAGGAGCTCCGGGTTTGTGCTCGGGGTCTTGGCGGGCCACCATCCACGTGCCTACAACGTTTTCAGGCGTTTTCAGGGGCAATAAATTTTCAGGCCTGAAACCTGAAAATCCTGGTGGATCTCGCCGAGCCCTTTCAGAAAAGCCCAAACACGGTGTTGTTCGGAGGTTTGGTTCGGGAGATACAGCGCATTAATCATTGATTAATCAATTAATCAATTGATTAATCAAATCTTTGGAGCGCCGTATCTCCGGAACCCCTTGGGTTAGGTGGGCCGTGTTTGGTGTTGCCTGAACGGGCTTGACGAGCTCTACACAGTAGAGTGGTCCAAACGACCCTACGTAGAGTCCGGAGGAATTTTCAGTGTGGAAGCCAGATTTCTTGCCCCTGAACGCCTAAATTTGGCCTGACAACTAAAAGAGACAAATTTTATCGTCTCACGGACAAGTAGAGCCGGTGTCTCTACCAAATTTTTATTTTTTTTGTTTTTATTATTCGTAATTTTGTATTTGTTGACTTTTATTTTTATTTTCTATTGTTTTGACTTTTTAATTGTATAACTACCACATAGAGTGGATTATAGCCTAGAAGCTAATTAGACCAGTCCTACGGGACATACCAAACGGCCCCTATTGGGCAAAAATCTAGACCTATTGAAACAGACTAGGTAAGACTACCTTATGTACCTGACAGGCTAAACTCGCCTTTTGTGTTTAGCCATTGACAAGGGGACCTTTTACCTCCCCTTTTTTAAATTTATCCAATCTTTGCATTTATTTACATTTTAATAATTCAATTTACATATCTCAATTTATTTATTCCAATTTCAATTTTTATTTAATTTATTTTACACTGTACAAACAACACCACACACACTACAATGTTTAGCACCCCTCCTACCAAAAAGACTTCGCCGCCGAAACAGCCACTCAAGAGGGCCGTGCCCTCTAAAGTCAGCAAGTCAGGCGAGGTACGAAAAAGTATAGAGGAGTACGAAGCAAGTACGGCAACATCTCCACCGGTACAAAAGCCAGCCGGTACTAGTGCAGCATCGAAGCAGCAGGCGGAAACGATGCCGCCCACGAGCGGCTCATCTGCAGCGGCCTACGCCAGCCGTACGCTGGAAGCTAAGGCGATGTTGCAAAAAGCCAAGATGCAGCTGAGTTTATCAAAGAACACAAAGAATGAAATAAAGCAGGAGATAACTTACGCTGTCGAAAGACTGTACTACTTGGTAAAAGAGGCCGAAACATCAGGTCCTCAAAATAAGCCTACAAAACCAGCTGTAGGAGCGCTACCGCCTCCGCCCACTCCCGCGAAAGTGGACAGTAGCGAGCTTTTACAAAAGTTAGAGGAACATACCGCTCTTTTAAAAGAGAACGGAGCACAACTTAAACATCTTAGTGGGCTCCTAGTAGAGGCCAAAAGTGACCGGTCATATGCGAGTGTCGCGGCGGGCCGTCCCGGACTTCAGGTCCCGGAGGGCTCGGCGCTGCACTCGCTGATCATTGCCTCTAAAGATGAGCAAGAGACAGGAGAGGATGTCCTCAACAGTGTGAGGCAGGCGGTAAACGCCAAAGAGGGAGGTGTGAACGTGGAGAGACTCCGAAAAATTAGAGACAGGAGGATAGTCATAGGGTGTAAGACTGAAGAACAGAGAGCGGCTATTAAAGAAAAAATTGAGAAGGCAGGCGGCAACCTGCTCGCGGAGGAAGCGAAAAATAAAGACCCGTTACTGGCGCTCAGAGGAGTCCTGACCATAAACTCTGACGAGGATGTGGTCAGAGCGCTCCGGAACCAGAATGTGGATGTTTTTCGCGGTCTCGGCGGGGAGGACTGTCGCCTGAAAGTTAAATTCAGGCGCAACAATAGAAACCCGCATACCGCAGACGTCATTGTAGAGACGTCGCCACTAGTATGGCGAAGGGCAATAGAACTTGGGGCCCTGCATGTCGACCTCCAACGGGTCAGGGTCACGGACCAGTCGCCGCTACTTCAGTGCAGCATGTGCCTGGGCTATGGGCATGGTAGGCGGCACTGCAAAGAAACGGTGGAAAAATGTAGCCACTGTGGAGGCCCACATACGAAGGCAAAGTGCGCAGAATGGCTAGCCGGCACGTCCCCTTCCTGCTGTAACTGTGCAAGCGCAAAAGCCGAAAACACGGCTCATAATGCTTTTAGCGACACATGCCCAGTGCGCAGGAAGTGGGATGGGTTGGCTAGAGCTTCTGTAGCGTATTGCTGAGGTCCTCCCAGGTAGAATAACTAGTGCAAAATACGCAGTGCTGCAGGCAAACTTGCAACGGAAGAAATTGGCGACCGAAGAGCTGATGCTCGAAGCCGTCAAACGCAAGACCGCAATAGCCCTTATACAAGAACCCTATGTCGGGAATACTAAATGTATGAGAAGCTACCAGGGCGTAAGGGTTTTCCAAAACTCAAGAGGAGGCACCGTCAAGGCTGCCATCGTGATATTCGATCCGGATCTAGATGTAATCCAACATCCTCAACTCAGCACAGAGAACCTCTTGGTACTAACGATTCGTACTCAGGTCTGGAGTATCACGATGGCATCCTTTTATTTTGAACCAGACCAACCCCTGACGCCATACCTCGAACAACTGAGGAACATAGGAGGTAAACTAGGGCCAAGACGGCTGGTCTTCGGAGGAGACGCTAATGCCAAAAGCGTATGGTGGGGCAGCAGCAACGAAGACCTTAGGGGAGCGGAGTTGATGGGGACGCTTGGTGAGCTCGGCTGGCATATCCTCAACGAGGGTGACGTGCCTACCTTCGACACCATCCGTGGTGGAATACGGTACTGCAGCCATGTGGACATTACAGTATGCACGACTGACATGCTGGACTTAGTCGACGGATGGAGAGTTGACGAAGACCTCGTAAGCTCCGATCACAATGGCATGGTATTCAACATTAAACTAGCTAAATCCCAAGGCATGCACATTAAACGAACTACCCGGAAATACAACACGAAGAAGGCGAATTGGTGTAAATTTCGTGAGGAAATGACACAATTGCTTCAGGGAAAGTGCATGACCGAGGCAGAAATAGAAAAAATTAACACTAGATCAGAAACAGAACAGGCCATTGAAAAATACACCCAAATTATTAGCGATATTTGCGAGAAAATTATATCTAAAAAACAGAACAAACATACACTTACCATGCCATGGTGGTCGGAGAATCTTACCAAACTGAAAAAGGAGGTCAACACCAGGAGACGTCGGATAAAGAACGCAGCTCCAGTCCGCAGAGAGCGGGTCGTCGCGCTGTACCTGGAACATAAGGAGAAATACGAGTCGGAGGTAAGGCGTGCCCAAGCCGAAAGTTGGAAGGAGTTCTGTGGGAAACAGGACAGAGAGGGAATGTGGGAGGGGATCTATCGTGTCCTAAATAGAGCTACTGACCGAGAAGAAGATCTCCCACTAACGCATCACGGTAAGCCATTGGACACCAAAGGGTCAGTCAAGCTCTTAGCCGAGACCTTCTACCCCGAGGACGGTATGGAGAATGACAGTAGCGAACACACAAATACACGCACAAAAGCCCGGCAACTGAACGAGGATGCCCATAGTGGATATGTGCTCCCGTTCACGGAGGGGGAGCTGATGAGTTCGCTCCTGTCCTTCAATCCGAAGAAGGCACCGGGGGGCGACGGCTTCACGGCTGACATCTGCACCCAAGCCGTGATGTGCAATAAACCCGTGTTCCTAAACCTGCTCAACAAGTGCCTGACGCACCAACTTTTTCCGAAGATCTGGAAAAGCGCAACGGTCATCGCGCTTAGGAAACCCGGTAAGGACTCATACACCGTGCCAAAGTCATATAGGCCCATAGGACTTTTGCCTATCATGGGCAAGGTGTATGAGAAAATGCTGGTCGCCCGACTGAAACATCACCTACTGCCGGGCATGAGTACCCGCCAGTACGGCTTTATGCCCCAGAAAAGTACCGAGGACTCCCTCTATACCCTGATGGAACACATCCGCAATAAACTCACGCAGAAGCGTATAGTTGCTCTAGTGTCCCTGGATATAGAGGGAGCGTTCGACAACGCATGGTGGCCAGCCATCAAGGTCAGACTGGCAGAAGAAAAGTGCCCGGTATACCTACAGCGGGTCATGAGCAGTTACCTTAGTGACCGAGAGGTGCGGGTCAGGTACGCTGGCGAAGAACACACTAAAGCCACCAGCAAAGGTTGCGTCCAGGGGTCGATCGGTGGTCCTATACTATGGAACCTGATTTTAGACCCACTGCTCAAGCAGCTCGTCGAGCGCGGAGACTATGTGCAGGCATTTGCAGACGACGTCGTGCTAGTGTTCGATGGTGAGACGGCCCAGGATATCGAGAGACAAGCCAACCCCGCTCTCGACCATGTTCAAGCGTGGGGTATCCGAAATAAACTCAACTTTGCTCCGCATAAAACATCAGCTATGGTTATAACC
>CALYKY020000089.1:45000-71968 GCA_944739405.2 Euclidia mi
AACCTAACCTAACCTAACCTAACCTAACCTAACCTAACCTAACCTAACCTAACCTAACCTAACCTAACCTAACCTAACCTAACCTAACCTAACCTAACCTAACCTAACCTAACCTAACCTAACCTAACCTAACCTAACCTAACCTAACCTAACCTAACCTAACCTAACCTAACCTAACCTAACCTAACCTAACCTAACCTAACCTAACCTAACCTAACCTAACCTAACCTAACCTAACCTAACCTAACCTAACCTAACCTAACCTAACCTAACCTAACCTAACCTAACCTAACCTAACCTAACCTAACCTAACCTAACCTAACCTAACCTAACCTAACCTAACCTAACCTAACCTAACCTAACCTAACCTAACCTAACCTAACCTAACCTAACCTAACCTAACCTAACCTAACCTAACCTAACCTAACCTAACCTAACCTAACCTAACCTAACCTAACCTAACCTAACCTAACCTAACCTAACCTAACCTAACCTAACCTAACCTAACCTAACCTAACCTAACCTAACCTAACCTAACCTAACCTAACCTAACCTAACCTAACCTAACCTAACCTAACCTAACCTAACCTAACCTAACCTAACCTAACCTAACCTAACCTAACCTAACCTAACCTAACCTAACCTAACCTAACCTAACCTAACCTAACCTAACCTAACCTAACCTAACCTAACCTAACCTAACCTAACCTAACCTAACCTAACCTAACCTAACCTAACCTAACCTAACCTAACCTAACCTAACCTAACCTAACCTAACCTAACCTAACCTAACCTAACCTAACCTAACCTAACCTAACCTAACCTAACCTAACCTAACCTAACCTAACCTAACCTAACCTAACCTAACCTAACCTAACCTAACCTAACCTAACCTAACCTAACCTAACCTAACCTAACCTAACCTAACCTAACCTAACCTAACCTAACCTAACCTAACCTAACCTAACCTAACCTAACCTAACCTAACCTAACCTAACCTAACCTAACCTAACCTAACCTAACCTAACCTAACCTAACCTAACCTAACCTAACCTAACCTAACCTAACCTAACCTAACCTAACCTAACCTAACCTAACCTAACCTAACCTAACCTAACCTAACCTAACCTAACCTAACCTAACCTAACCTAACCTAACCTAACCTAACCTAACCTAACCTAACCTAACCTAACCTAACCTAACCTAACCTAACCTAACCTAACCTAACCTAACCTAACCTAACCTAACCTAACCTAACCTAACCTAACCTAACCTAACCTAACCTAACCTAACCTAACCTAACCTAACCTAACCTAACCTAACCTAACCTAACCTAACCTAACCTAACCTAACCTAACCTAACCTAACCTAACCTAACCTAACCTAACCTAACCTAACCTAACCTAACCTAACCTAACCTAACCTAACCTAACCTAACCTAACCTAACCTAACCTAACCTAACCTAACCTAACCTAACCTAACCTAACCTAACCTAACCTAACCTAACCTAACCTAACCTAACCTAACCTAACCTAACCTAACCTAACCTAACCTAACCTAACCTAACCTAACCTAACCTAACCTAACCTAACCTAACCTAACCTAACCTAACCTAACCTAACCTAACCTAACCTAACCTAACCTAACCTAACCTAACCTAACCTAACCTAACCTAACCTAACCTAACCTAACCTAACCTAACCTAACCTAACCTAACCTAACCTAACCTAACCTAACCTAACCTAACCTAACCTAACCTAACCTAACCTAACCTAACCTAACCTAACCTAACCTAACCTAACCTAACCTAACCTAACCTAACCTAACCTAACCTAACCTAACCTAACCTAACCTAACCTAACCTAACCTAACCTAACCTAACCTAACCTAACCTAACCTAACCTAACCTAACCTAACCTAACCTAACCTAACCTAACCTAACCTAACCTAACCTAACCTAACCTAACCTAACCTAACCTAACCTAACCTAACCTAACCTAACCTAACCTAACCTAACCTAACCTAACCTAACCTAACCTAACCTAACCTAACCTAACCTAACCTAACCTAACCTAACCTAACCTAACCTAACCTAACCTAACCTAACCTAACCTAACCTAACCTAACCTAACCTAACCTAACCTAACCTAACCTAACCTAACCTAACCTAACCTAACCTAACCTAACCTAACCTAACCTAACCTAACCTAACCTAACCTAACCTAACCTAACCTAACCTAACCTAACCTAACCTAACCTAACCTAACCTAACCTAACCTAACCTAACCTAACCCACACGGCTGTCGACCGCGCCCCTGATAGCCACGAAAATAACTAGCTCCGCTATAAAAAATTTAATAACTTTGGACATTTTTGACTTAGAGACTTGTGCGATACTCGAAAAGTTGTGCAATCGCGACGCGCATAAGTGGAACAAAGTGCCTTAAAGGATTGCAGTGTTGAAAAAAAGATATTAGTGAAAAACTGAAATTCTGGTTTTCTAACCTAAAAACAAAGTGAAAAAATTAACAGTTTTCGTCGAATATCTCGTCAGAACGATCGACGACCCCCCAATTTTTTTGTGAATCCAGGAGGGGGCAACTTGCCCGCAGCTGCTGCCACCATCGAAAGCCCGAAACACCCAAGGGTTTTCCCGGGAAAACGGAAAAACTGTTTACCACGTGGCCGGAAAAAACTGGAAGGAGCAGAGCTGCGCACACCAACTTCTGGCAAGTCATTCTTCACACTATTATAAGCACGGAGGCACTTTTAGAAAAATTTTCCGGCCACCGGAAAATTTTCTATTTAAGTTAGAAAGTCCAAACTTTGGAGAACTGCAGCTCGGGAACCGGGAGGAGTTTCGGAGATCTGAAAACGCCTCCTGAAGCGCGCTTGCGAGGACTACGCGGCACCAAAGTTTTGGATTTTTTTGGACCATTATCTTAGCTATTAAAATTAAAATAGTGAAATTTTCAGTTTTTACAAAATTTCAGGACCCTACTGTAAATATTTTATGTGTCTGTAAATAGGAGCTGAAGCGGCCTGATTTTATGTGTTTTTTGACATTTTTTCCAGATTTTTGCGACTAACGGTCGCAAAGTTATTGAATTTTAACTGAATTAATTAAATAATTCAGTAAATAATAGGAAAATTCTAAATTTTATTATTTTAAGTGTCTTGTATCATCCTTTTTTATCGGCCGAAGCCCAAACCCTGGGTCAATACGACCCATATTGACGATTTTGGACTTCGGCCGCCATTTTGATTAATTTATTAATTATATTTAACGTCCAATAACTTGCGAACCGTTGGTCGCAGAAATCTGGGATTTTTTATGCTGTGTGTAGTTTTAAGTAGTTTGTAAGAATTTTGCGTTTTCAGGCGTTTTTCAGGCCTGAAAATTTCAGGCTCCAAAACCCTTTCAGGACCATAGCGGAGCTCGAGCTGAGCACTCCAGAGGAAATCCGGGCTTTCTACGGCGAACGGTTCCGGAGATATAGCGTTCCAAACATAAGGTTTGACAGTTTGACAGCTGTCAAACTGAACTTTGGGGCGCCGTATCTCCGAGACTAGGGGTCGGGGAAAGTCGGGGTTTTCGGTGCGGTGCTCAGTGAGGCTGGTACTATCGCCCGTGCCGCCTTTCAGGCGGATTGGAGCCTGAAATTTTCAGGGCCCTGAAAGTGGCTCAAGTGGATAGGGCAGCTCACGCTGATTACGCCGAGCCCAAACTCGAGGGCTCGCGGTCCTCCCGTTGAGGAGTTATTAAATTTCAAAAAGTGCATTTGACACTTCGGCCGCCATCTTGAAAAGTTTCTATCGGCCATAACTCCGAGACGGGTGGACATAGGAGCTCCGGGTTTGCACTCGGGGATTCAGCGGGGCACCATCCACGAGCCCAGACACCTTCAGGCGATTTCAGAGGCAAGAAATTTTCAGCCCTGAAACCTGAAGATTCTGCTAGATCTCGTCGAGCCCTCTCAGAAAAGCCCAAACACGGTGTATTTGAGAGGTATAGTTCGGGAGATACGGCGTATTAACCATTGATTAATCAATTAATTAATTGATTAATCAAAAATTTGAGGCGCCGTATCTCCGGAACCCCTTGGGCTAGGAGGGCCGTGTTTGGTATCGCCTGAACGGGCTTGGCGAGCTCTACAGGATAGGGCCATCCGTTTGGCTCTACATAGAGTCGAGCGGACTTTTCGGCGTAGGGGCCAAATTTCTTGCCTCTGAACGCCAAATTTTCGCCTGGACGCCTCAAATTGACCAGACCTTAGGTCTGAGTGACGTAGAGTCAGTGACTCTACCTGAAAAATTTTGTTGACCTTATTACTTTAGTCTAAGAAAAAGACCGTTCGACACAGCCTTTTGGCTACTAATCAATAAGACTGGTCCAAGGGACATTAACGGCCCCCTATTGGGCGAATTTTATTATTATTATTTTATATTTTTTGTATTTTGTGTGTATTAGGTTTTTGTTTTTGTGTATTTTGTGTAGACTGTTCCTTTTTTGGGATCTTTGACCACACGACAGCCTTATTGGGCAAAACAACTTGACGCAACAGGGACGTATCTTTACTTTTACAACTTTTACAAGTTGTCCCTGTCCTCCTACCGTAGCAAATATGAACTCTATGTTTAGGACTCCCGACCGGCGGACAAGCACGGACAGGGCGGTGTCCAAGACACCTGAGAAGACAGCAGACAAGCCCTCCGTCCGCCGCAGCATTGACAAGATAGAGGGGAGCCTGCCTAGGACCGGCTCTGCTTCCCCCACCAATACCACCAGCACTACCACCACTACGACAGTTCCCATCACCACCGCCATGGCATCGGGCATTGGGAAACCAACTGGACCGGCTCCGAAGACAACAAAGGCCGCAACGACAGCACAAAAGCCAACAGCATCCAAGGCAGTGTCTTCGGAGCAAACATCTCCACGCAAGACGTACCTGAGTCGCACGACGGAGGCGGCAGCGTGCGTCTCAAAAGCAAGAGGACAGTTGGAGCTGTCCAAAAATACAAAGAGGGAGATAGTGGAGGAGGTTAAGAAGGCTGTGGACAGACTTAACGTGTTGGTGAGGGAAGCGGAGGCGGAAATTAAAGAATTGCGCCGTACCAGGACCGAGTCAGAAACATGCGCGCCAGCTAAAAAAGCGCCTAAAATTATTACGCCAACGCCAGCCGTACCCAAACCGGTCACAGACACAGATATCGTAGCTAAACTCGAGCAGCATACACAGATGCTGCTCGAGAACAGCAAGAAGTTGGACGCGTTGCAGGAGTCCCTTCGCGTAGCAGCATCGGAAAGACCAGAGGCTGCAAAACCCTCGTATGCGGAGGTAGCGGAGCGCCGGGCCCCTACGAGAAACACCCTCCACTCCATCGTGGTAGCCTCGACCAATGAGGAGGAGTCTGGGGAGGAGGTGATGGAGAGGGTCCGGCAAGCAGTTGACGCTAAAGAGGGTTGGGTAAGGGTCGAGCGCGTACGCAAGGCCAAGGACCGCAAAATTATAATGGGTGTTGGCACGGAGGACGACAGGCGTAGACTGAAAGAAAGGCTTGCGGAGAGGGCAACAAACCTCACTGTCGAGGAGGTGAAAAACAAGGACCCGATGCTGGTTCTTAAGGACGTCCTGAAGATAAACTCTGATGAGGATATTCTGAAGGCTCTTAGGAACCAGAACCGGGACGTTTTTCACGGCCTCGACAGTGGGGAAACGAGGGCCACCATTAAGTTTAGACGAAGAGCACGAAACGCACTCACTGAACACGTTGTGATCGGTGTGTCGCCAACGGTATGGCAACGGGTGACACAAAAAGGACATGTGCATATAGATCTTCAACGTGTCCGGGCAGAAGACCAGAGCCCCTTGGTCCAGTGCACCCGTTGTCTGGGCTATGGCCACGGACGCAGGTTCTGCAGAGAGGCGGCGGACAGCTGTAGTCACTGCGGAGGCCCTCATTTGAAGGCAGAGTGCGCAGACTTCTTGGCTGGGGAGCCGCCTTCTTGCAGAAACTGCAAGAAAGCCGGGCTGGTGACCGCTGATCACAACGCATTCAGTGACTCCTGCCCAACACGCAGGAAGTGGGACCGGCTGGCGCGCGCTGCGGTGGCCTACCACTGCTGAGGGCACCCAAGTCTCAGGTACAGACGAAGGCCAGTATCGTGTAATCCAAGCCAACCTTCAGAGATGCTGCCAAGCGACCGAAGAACTCGTGGTGGAAGCCTGTAAAAGGAAAGCAGCGTTCGCCCTTCTACAGGAGCCCTATACTGGAGCCGCCAAAGTTATGAAGACCTACCAAGGAACACGAGTGGTACAGTGCATGGCCAACACGGGCAAAACGATCAAAGCAGCCATAGTGCTATTTGATGATAGCATTGACTTGACGTTGTGCCCTACATTGACCACAGAAAACATTGCGGTAGCTCGTCTAAAGACAGAAGCGTGGGAAGTTTTGGCAGTTTCAGTATATTTTGAGGGAGACGGTGATATAGAAGCGGACATCGCACAGATCCACAGGGTCATGGAGAAGTCAGAGGGTAGGAACACGATACTGGGAGGAGATGTAAATGCCTGGAACATATGGTGGGGCAGCGTAGAGACAAACAGGAGAGGAGAGAGCTTGGCGGGAGCACTCGATGAGGAGGGGCTACAATTACTAAATCGGGGATCCGATCCCACATACTTTTACTATAGGGGAGGTAGAGTGTACAAGAGCAGTGTGGACATCACGACGTGCACAGTGGACTTGCTGGGTAAAATAGTAAACTGGAGACTGGACGCTGATTTAACGGTCTCCGACCATAGAGCAATCCTTTTCGAGGTAAAATTAAATAAATCAAATGGAGTGAACATAAAGAGAACTACCAGGAAATTCAATACAAAAAAGGCAAACTGGGTTGAATTCCGACAGGAACTCACCCAGAATTGGGAAAAGGGCAAAATTGATAGAGAAGAAATTAGGAGAGTTAACAACGTAGAAGAATTAGACAGGAAAATTGGGGACTATACGAAAGGAATTAAGGAAGCGTGTGAAAAACATATACCAAAAGTGATAGATAAGAAACGAAAGGGATTGACCTGGTGGACGGAGGATCTGACAAAAAAGAAGGCGGAAGTCAAAAGACTCAGAAGACGAATAGCGAACGCAGCACAAGTACGTCGGGATAAGGTCCTACGGGAATATTTGACAGCGAAAGAAGAGTATGCACAGATGGTGAAAAACTCTAAAACTAAAAGTTGGAAGGAATTTTGTGGAAAACAGGAAAAGGAAAGTATGTGGGATGGGATCTATAGAGTGATAGGTCGAACAATAAATAGACAGGAGGATATTCCGCTGGTCCAAAATGGCAGGGTTTTGGAAGGAAGTGAGTCTGCTAGAGCTCTATCGGAGACCTTCTACCCCAAGGACGAAGCTAAAGAAGACAACGAGGCCCACAAGCGAATAAGAAAAGAAGCCGAACGAGTGAATGTAGGTGAAGATGATAATACATCAGATCCTCCATTCACACTGGGAGAACTGCTGTGGGCAGCGAGCAGCTTCAACCCTAAAAAGGCACCTGGGATGGATGGATTAACACCCGATATCTGCGGGGCGGCTATTAACCTCAACCCGGAGCTCTTTTTGGAGCTCATTAACAAGTGCCTCGCCCTGTCTCACTTCCCAACAGCCTGGAAGGAGGCAGTGGTAGTTATCTTGGCCAAACCCGGGAAAGATGACTATACAAAACCCAAATCGTACCGTCCGATTGGGCTTTTGCCGGTACTGGGGAAAATTTGGGAGAAAATGCTTGTCCAAAGGATTAGGTGGCATACCATCGACAACCTAAGCAAACGACAGTACGGATTCACACCACAGCGCAGCACCGAGGACTCCCTCTATGCCATGATGACTCACATCAAAACTGAACTTAAAAAGAAAAAGTTGATTACACTGGTGTCACTAGACATAGAGGGAGCCTTCGACAGTGCGTGGTGGCCCGCGATCAGATGCCGGCTAGCAGAAACAGGCTGTCCCAAAAACATCCGGCGAGTGGTAGATAGCTATCTGACCGGGCGCAGGGTGAGGGTGAGATACGCAGGAGCAGAGTACACAACCGAAACCACCAAAGGATGCGTGCAGGGATCAATCGGGGGTCCAACCTTTTGGAACATCTTGTTGGACCCACTATTGAAAGGCTTGGAAGCCAGGGGGGATTACTGCCAGGCTTTCGCAGACGACGTCGTGCTGATTTTTTCCGGGGAGACAGCTCTGGAAGTCCAGAGACAGGCAAATGAAGCACTCGCCTATGTGCGGGAGTGGGGTGTCGTTAATAAGCTTAAATTTGCGCCACACAAAACCATGGCTATGGTAATAACCAATAAACTTAAATACGACATCCCACTCCTGCGCATGGGTGGGGAGGACATTTCGATGTCAAAGGAGATTAAGGTACTCGGCCTTACGATAGACAATAAGTTGACATTCAACTCGCACGTGGCGAATGTCTGTCGTAAGGCTGTGGGTATTTACAAACAACTGGCCAGAGCGGCCAAACTGGAGTGGGGACTCTCTCCGGAGATAATCAGGACGATCTACGTAGCGGTAATAGAGCCGATAATAATGTACGCAGCGAGTGTATGGGCACCTGCGTCAATGAAAAAAGGGGTGCAAAAACAACTGAATCAGGTCCAGAGAGGGTTTGCACAAAAGATCTGCAAAGCATACCGGACTGTCTCCTTAAGTGCGGCACTCGTACTGGCCGGGATACTCCCTCTCGACCTCAGGGTACGAGAACTGGCGACGATCTATGAGGCGAAGAGAGGTGTGCTCGGGCCGGAGCTGGCGGACATAGAGGTGGAGGCGACGGTACCCTATAAGGCAAATCTACACCCCGCAGAGCATATGAATGAGGAGTTCGTAAGCCTGGTAGATCCAGATGAGGTGTCACTGCACGCCACCCAGGCAGTACAAATATACACGGACGGAAGTAGGATTGACGGCAAGGTGGGAGCTGCGCTATCCGTATGGATTAACTCAGCGGAACACCGAGCCGCCAAATTTAAGCTCCGAGACTACTGCACGGTCTACCAGGCTGAACTACTCGCCATATGTGAGGCGGCCGCGATGGTCGTTGCACATGCCGAAACTAGTTTCGGCGTGTTCAGCGACTCTCGCGCGGCCCTGCTGGCGGTGAGCAACCCTAAGATCCTCCACCCGTTAGCGGTGAGGGCGCGGCAAAACCTGCGTGAGGCGAGGATCCAGGGCAAAGATGTGTCTTTGTTCTGGATAAAAGCCCACGCTGGTCATGAAGGTAATGAGAGGGCCGACCAACTGGCCAGGGAGGCAGCAACCAAAATGAAGACGGCGCCGCACTATCAAGCATGCCCGATATCATTCATCAAGCGGCATATCCGAAAGGGTGCGCTTGACGAATGGAATCGGCGTTACAAAGAAGGAGACACAGCAATGGTGACCAAGATATTTTTCCCGGACGTAGTTGAGGCCTATAGAATATTAAGAAAAATTACACTTAGCCCCGTCTTGACACAGATGCTGACAGGGCACGGTGGCTTCGCCCAATACTTGTATAGGTTCAAGTGCAGGGCGGACCCATCGTGTCTGTGTGAACCGGATCAGGATGAAACCGTACTTCACGTGCTGTGCGAGTGCCCCATATTTGCGGTGGACAGGTACGAAACTGAACAAAAAATTGACATGGTAATAAATAAAGAAAACCTTTCTGAATTGATTGGAAACGAGAAATGTAGGAGCACATTCATAGAATTCGGTACTAAAACAATAAACAGAGTAAAGAAAAGACATAGCACGATAAATAATTAAATGTAGGTATATATTATAATAATATAATAACAATACATTTATAAAACTAGCAGAAGAAGTGTTCCGAAAATGTAGCAGAAATAGGACAGTAAAAATATGAACATAGGTGTATAGATAGAAGTATTGTATTGTGTAGTACCCATGTAAGAAGACATGTATAGAATAAGGCTCTCATAGTAAATGGTAACCCACCCTAATGTATGTAGTATGTTGTATATGAAATAGAAGTGAAAATGTAAAATACTATCATTGTAATAGATGTAAGATATTGTAAACCCAACTTATAATTAATTAAAGAAAATAAAAATAAAAAAGATATTCAAAACCAGCCCTATGATGTAAAAAGTCCCTGAACTTGAAATCGGGGGAAAAGACTGAGGGTAATAAAAAAAAAAAAAAAAAAAAAAAAAAAAAACCTAACCTAACCTAACCTAACCTAACCTAACCTAACCTAACCTAACCTAACCTAACCTAACCTAACCTAACCTAACCTAACCTAACCTAACCTAACCTAACCTAACCTAACCTAACCTAACCTAACCTAACCTAACCTAACCTAACCTAACCTAACCTAACCTAACCTAACCTAACCTAACCTAACCTAACCTAACCTAACCTAACCTAACCTAACCTAACCTAACCTAACCTAACCTAACCTAACCTAACCTAACCTAACCTAACCTAACCTAACCTAACCTAACCTAACCTAACCTAACCTAACCTAACCTAACCTAACCTAACCTAACCACACACGGCTGTCGACCGCGCCCCTGACAGCCACGAAAATCACTAGCTCCGCTATAAAAAATTTAATAACTTCGGACATTTTCGAGTTAGAGACTTGTGCGATACCGGAAAAGTTGTGCAATCGCGACGCGCATAAGTGGAACAAAGTGCATAAAAGGATTGTAGTGACATAAAAAAGTTATAAGTGAAAAACTGAAATTCTGGGTTTCTAACCTCAAAACACAGTGCAAAAATTAACAGTTTTCGTCGAATATCTCGTCAGAACGATCGACGACCCCCCAATTTTTTGGTGAATCCAGGAGGGGGCAACTTGCCCGCAGCTGCTGCCACCATCGGGAGCCCGAAACACCCAAGGGTTTTCCTGGGAAAAAGGAAAAACTGTTTGACCACGTGCGTGGAAAAACCTGAAGGAGCAGAGCTGCGCACACCAACTTCTGGCAAGTCATTCCAAACATTGTTCTTAGCACGGAAGCACTTCTAGAAAAATTTTCCGGCTGCCGGAAAATTTTTTATTAAGGTTAGAAAGTCCAAACTTTGGAGAGCTGCAGCTCAAGAACCGGGAGGAGTTTTGGAGATCTAAAAGCGCCTCCTGAAGCGCGCTTGCGAGGACTGCGAGGCACCAAAGTTTTGAATTTTTTGGACGATTATCTTAGTTATTAAAATTAAAATAGTGAAATTTTCAGTTTTTTCAAAATTTCAGGACCCTACTGTAAATATTTTATGTGTCTGTAAATAGGAGCTGAAGCGGCCTGATTTTATGTGTATTTTGACATTTTTTCCAGATTTTTGCGACTAACGGTCGCAAAGTTATTGAATTTTAACTGAATTATTAAAATAATTCAGTAAATAATAGGAAAATTCTAAATTTTATTATTTTAAGTGTCTTGTACCATCCTTTTCTATCGGCCGAAGCCCAAACCCTGGGTCAATACGACCCGTATTGACGATTTTGGACTTCGGCCGCCATTTTGATTAATTTATTAATTATATTTAACGTGCAATAACTTGCGAACCGTTGGTCGCAGAAATCTGGGATTTTTTATGCTGTGTGTAGTTTTAAGTAGTTTGTAAGAATTTTACGTTTTCAGGCGTTTTTCAGGCCTGAAAATTTCAGGCTCCAAAACCCTTTCAGGACCATAGCGGAGCTCGAGCTGAGCACTCCAGGGAAAATCCGGGCTTTCTACGGCGAACGGTTCCGGAGATATAGCGTTCCAAACATAAGGTTTGACAGTTTGACAGCTGTCAAACTGAACTTTGGGGCGCCGTATCTCCGAGACTAGGGGTCGGGGAAAGTCGGGGTTTTCGGTGTGGTGCTCAGTGAGGCTGGTACTATCGCGCGTGCCGCCTTTCAGGCGGATTGGAGCCTGAAATTTTCAGGGCCCTGAAAGTGGCTCAAGTGGATAGGGCAGCTCACGCTGATTACGCCGAGCCCAAACTCGAGGGCTCGCGGTCCTCCCGTTGAGGAGTTATTAAATTTCAAAAAGTGCATTTGACACTTCGGCCGCCATCTTGAAAAGTTTCTATCGGCCATAACTCCGAGACGGGTGGACATAGGAGCTCCGGGTTTGCGCTCGGGGATTCAGCGGGGCACCATCCACGAGCCCAGACACCTTTCAGGCGATTTCAGAGGCAAGAAATTTTCAGCCCTGAAACCTGAAAATTCTGTTAGATCTCGTCGAGCCCTCTCAGAAAAGCCCAAACACGGTGTATTTGAGAGGTATAGTTCGGGAGATACGGCGTATTAACCATTGATTAATCAATTAATTAATTGATTAATCAAAAATTTGAGGCGCCTTATCTCCGGAACCCCTTGGGCTAGGAGGGCCGTGTTTGGTATCGCCTGAACGGGCTTGGCGAGCTCTACAGGATAGGGCCATCCGTTTGGCTCTACATAGAGTCGAGCGGACTTTTCGGCGTAGGGGCCAAATTTCTTGCCTCTGAACGCCAAATTTTCGCCTGGACGCCTCAAATTGACCAGACCTTAGGTCTGAGTGACGTAGAGTCAGCGACTCTACCCTAATTTATTTAATTTTGACTTTTTATTTTTTATTTTACTTACTTTATTGTGTACCACGAAAGACCGTGACAAAGCCTTTTGGCGCATAATTATAGAGACCTGTCCGTAGTAGGACTGTAACGGCCTTATTGGGCAAAATTATATTTAATTATAATTGAATATTTGACCATTTCTTTTATTGACCTTATTGCTATAACGGCCTTATTGGGCGAAAGACAAATCGATAGAGCAGGGAACTTTTTTACAACTTCTACAAGCTTGTCCCTGTTCTTCCTACCGTCGCAGGACATACAGCAAAATGTTCAGGACCCCAGATCAGCGGAAGAGTACGGACAGGGCGGTGTCCAAGACACCGGAAAAAGGAGTGGGCAAGCCCTCGGTCCGTAAAAGTATAGAGAAAATAGAGGGGAGCCTGCCTGGTACTGGCTCCGCCTCCCCCACCAATAATATCACCCCCACAACCACTACAGCCCCCACCACCATCGCCGTAACATCGGGCATGGGGAAACAGGCGGGACCAGCTCTGAAGACAACCAAGGCCGCGACAGCACAAAAGCCTACCACATCTAAGGCAGTGTCTTCGGAACAAAAGTCTCCCCAGAAGGTGTATTTGAGTCGCACGACGGAGGCGGCAGCGTGCGTCTCAAAAGCAAAAGGACAGCTTGAGTTGTCCAAGAATACTAAAAGGGAAATTGTGGAGGAGGTCAAGAAGAACCTCGATAGGCTGAATATATTGGTGAGGGAAGCGGAGGCGGAAATCAAAGAGTTGCGCCTTGCCAAAAATGACAAGAAATTAGGCGTAGTATCAGCTGGAGTACCTAAGTCAGCCGCGACACCTGCACCCATTAACACAGTGGACAGTATTATACAGGCAAGACTCGAGCAGCACACCCAGATGCTGCTCGAAAATGGGAAAAAACTGGAAGCGATCCAGGAATCCCTGCGCGTTATACAAATAGAGAAACCTGAAGCCGGAAAGCCCTCATACGCGGAGGTAGCCGAGCGCCGGGCCCCTAAAAGAAACACCCTTCACTCCATCGTGGTCGCCTCAACAAATGAGGAGGAGTCTGGAGAGGAGGTGATGGAGAAGGTCCGGCAAGCGGTGGACGCCAAAGAGGGATGGGTAAAGGTAGAGCGTATCCGCAAGGGGAAGGACAGGAAAATCATAATGGGTGTCGGAACCGAAGAAGAGAGGCGTAAGCTCAAGCAGAGGTTGGCAGAGAGGGCAGGAGACCTCACTGTCGAGGAAATGAAAAACAAAGACCCGCTTCTGGTTCTTAAGGATGTCCTGAAGGTGAACTCGGACGAGGACATTCTAAAGGCCCTTAGGAACCAGAATCGGGATGTTTTCCATGGCCTCGACAGTGGGGAGTCAAAAGCCACTGTCAAGTATAGAAGAAGAGCACGAAACTCGCTGACAGAACACGTAGTGGTCAGCGTTTCACCAGCGGTATGGCAGCGGGTCACACAGAGGGGACACGTACATATAGATCTCCAGCGTGTCCGGGCAGAGGATCAAAGCCCCTTAGTGCAGTGTACCCGTTGCCTCGGCTATGGTCATGGCAGGAAGTTCTGCAGAGAGGCGGCGGACAGCTGCAGCCACTGCGGCGGCCCCCACTTGAGGGCGGAATGTGCGGAACGGCTGGCCGGCGAGCCGCCTTGCTGTAGGAACTGCCGGAAAATAGGGCTGATAAATGTAGAGCATAACGCCTTCAGCGACTCTTGTCCAACGCGCAAAAAATGGGACAAATTAGCGAGAGACTCGGTTGCTTACTGCTAAGGGCACCCCAGCTTCCCCCCAAGCTCCAACTGCGTACATCTTCGGCCAGGCTAACCTCCAACGAAAAAAGCTAGCGACTGACGAGATGCTCCTGGAAGGGGAAAAGCGGCACTTCACAGCGGCTCTGCTGCAGGAGCCCTACGTCGGCGGAAGTAGACGGATGAAGAATTATAGCGGAGTTAGGGTCTTCCAGAATGCCGTATTAGGGGAGGGTACTGTTAAGGCGGCAATTGTTGTCTTCAACAAAGACGTCAGAGTCAAACAGTACCCAGAACTCACCACCAATAACATCGCTGTGGTGGGGATCCAAACCGGCGCCTGGGAGGTCACGCTTGCATCCGTCTACTTCGAGCCGGACAAGCCGCTCGAACCGTACCTGGAGCATCTCAAGACAGTGAAGCTCAAACTCGGCACCAAGCCGTTAGTCGTTGGGGGGGATGTCAACGCCAGAAGCACGTGGTGGGGCGGTACCGCCATAGATGCGAGAGGGGAGGAGATCGTTGGGGCTCTCGGGGAGCTCGACCTTCACATACTCAACTCCGGTGATACTCCGACCTTCGACACTATCAGAGGAGACCGGAGGATCTGCAGCCACATCGATATTACGGCAGGATCGACGAACATCTTGGATAGGATCAGGGAATGGAAGGTGGACGAAGACATGGTGAGCTCCGACCACAACGGCATTGTTTTTAAAATTTTACTTCAAAAATCTAGAGGCGTAGAAATAGAAAGAACCACCAGAATTTACAATACAAAAAAGGCCAATTGGCCACAGTTTCATGCTAAACTCGGCCAATTGGCCACAGAACACAAAGTAGAGGAAATAGAGATAAATCAAATAATCAACATCACCGAATTGGACAACAAAATAAACCTGTACACTAAAATAGTTAAAGAGGCTTGCTCGGCGTCAATGCCGATCAAGAAGAACAAAACCAAAATCACACTGCCGTGGTGGTCGGAAGAGCTCACCGTCTTAAAACGCGAAGTTTCGCGCAGGAGAAGAAGGATCCGTAATGCTGCACCGGTCAGGAGGTCGAAGGTCGTGAGAGAGTATCTGGAGAAGAAGGAAGAGTATCAAAGGGAGGCCTCGAGAGCCCAAACGGAAAGCTGGAAGGCCTTTTGCAGTAAGCAAGACCGGGAGGGGGTATGGGAGGGGATATACCGGGTGATCGGGAGAACTAGGGAGAGGTTGGAGGACTCACTGCTAGTCAGGGATGGGTGTACCTTGAGTGAGGAGGATTCCGCCAAATATTTGGCGGAATCCTTCTTCCAAGAGGACGACCCTGAACTCGATAACTCATACCACAGCCGCATAAGAGTTATGTCAGAAATTGCGGAGCAAGGTGGCACTTGCGACCCGCCTTTCACACTATCAGAATTAAGAGCGGCCAGTGAGTCCTTCAACCCCAAGAAGGCCCCGGGAGTGGACGGCCTCACAGCCGACGTATGCAGCCGGGCCATTGCCAACTCGCCACGGACTTTCCTGGCTCTCGCAAACAAATGCCTCCAACTCCGTTATTTTCCAAGGAGTTGGAAAGAGGCAGTGGTGGTAGTTTTGCGGAAGCCAGGAAAGCCCGATTACACCACCCCGAAGGCGTACCGACCCATTGGCCTTCTGCCCGTCTTGGGCAAAGTCTTCGAGAAGATGCTGATGGCCCGCCTCAGGTTTTATTTATTACCCAGGATGAGTACTCGTCAGTACGGGTTCATGCCACAAAGGAGTACCGAAGACTCCCTCTATACCCTGATGCAACACGTTCGTACGAAATTACAGGAAAAGAAAATCATTGTTTTAATATCCTTGGATATAGAGGGAGCCTTCGACAATGCCTGGTGGCCAGCTATTAGAGTCCGTCTGGCTGAGGAAAGGTGTCCTGAGAACCTGAGAGGGGTCATCGGCAGCTACTTGAATGACCGGAGGGTCAATGTTAGGTACGCTGGAGAGGAGTATTCAAAATCTACGGCGAAAGGCTGCGTACAAGGCTCCATAGGAGGTCCCACTCTCTGGAATCTCCTTCTCGACCCGCTCCTTAAGAGCATTGAGCGTAGAGGGATCTACTCCCAAGCTTTTGCCGACGACATCGTCCTTGCCGTCGATGGTGGCACTGCACTGGAAATAGAGACTCAGGCAAATGGTGCCCTCGAACATGTTCGGGCGTGGGGTGTCGATAATAAGCTGAAATTTGCGCCACAAAAAACCTGCGCTATAACAATAACAAAGAAATTGAAATACGACACCCCACGCCTGAGCATGGGCGGAGTCGACATAGAAATGGCCCGAGAAATGAAGTTGCTGGGTGTCACCATCGACGACAAGCTAACGTTTAGTCGGCATGTTAGCAACGTCTGCCGCAAGGCGATCGCGGTTCACAAACAATTGACCAGGGCAGCGAAAGTTAGTTGGGGCTTAAACCCCGAAATTGTTAAAACAATTTATATAGCAGCGGTGGAACCAATCGTCCTGTACGCGGCCAGCGTATGGGCACCGGCAGCCCATAAATTAGGGATAATAAAGCAGCTGGGTACCGTGCAACGTGGTGTTGCACAACAGATGTGCAAGGCATACCGCACTGTCTCCCTGAATGCCTCCCTCTTGCTGGCTGGGGTGCTCCCACTCGACCTCCGCATACGCGAGGTGGCATCGTTGTACGATGCCAAGAGGGGGGCACCACAGCCGGTATTGAGGGGCAGGGAGGTGGAGCGGATGTCCTCTGCACTGGAGTCTCCCCATCCCGCCGAGCGTATCGACCTGGAGTTTGGTATCCTGGCAGATCAGGAGCAGGTTAGCGCCAACCCAGTCCCGGAAGTGAGTATCTACACTGACGGGAGCAAGATCGGCGGGCGCGTCGGAGCCGCGTTGTCCATTTGGACAAACGGCGCCGAGATACGCGCTCGCAAGTTGGCGCTACCAGAATACTGCACCGTTTACCAAGCGGAACTCCTGGCGATATGCAGAGCGACTGGGGAGATTCGGAAGAACGCGGCGTCGTCATTCGGGGTCTTCAGCGATTCGATGGCGGCCTTGCAGGCAGTGAAAAACCACAATTGCCTTCATCCCCTAGCGGTGGCAACAAGAGAGAACCTAACATCCATTTCTCGCCAGAACAAGATAGTGAACTTGTTCTGGATTAAAGCGCACGCGGGGTTTGAGGGCAATGAAAGAGTGGATCAGCTCGCCAAAGAGGCCGCACTCGATAGCAGGGGGGCCCCGGATTACGACTTGTGCCCGATTTCATTCATCAAGCGTTACATTCGTTCGGGAACGCTTGATGAATGGAATCGGAGATACACCACGGGTACCACAGCTGCTACAACCAAGATCTTTTTCCCGGATGCGGTGGCTGCGTACACGACGATTAGGAAACTCAGCCTGGACGGGATCACAACACAGGCGTTGACGGGGCACGGTGGATTCTCAGAATACTTGACTCGCTTCAAGTGTAAGGAGAATCCATCGTGCGTTTGTGATCCCGCCCAGGGTGAAACGGTTGAGCACATTTTGTTTTGCTGCCCTGTTCATGCTGTGGATCGCGAGAACCTAAAGCAGGCACTGGGGGTAGAGATCACCCGGTATACTGTAGGGAAAATTATTGCTGGTAAGGAGAGGGACAAGCTTGTAAGGTTTCTACAAAAAGTTGTTAAAGATGTCAATAAAAGAAATAGCTAAAGAAAGTTATGCACAAATTATAGATGCATCTATAATGTATGTACATAAACATAAAAATATAGTTTAAGAAATAATGTTAAGAGTAGTACTAATAAGCTTCCCGAAGAATGGAAATGCATAGAATAAGGAAACTAGAAAATAAGAAAAGATGTAAATTTAGTAGTATAAGGTGGTAAATGTAAAAGAAAAGTCGACAAGAAATAAGATAAAGATGTTAAAATAAAAATAAAAATGGAAAATAAATAAAAACAACACCCCTACACCCTCCCTCCTGTGAACATGTTTATGTAGATATAAGAATAAAAATTAAAATTAAGACGTAGAGATTAGGTAAGATGGGTATCCCCCCAAAACGGGAAAGAGAGATGACGAATGCTAGAAAGAATCAGTATGAAGTATGAAAGTGCGAGAGGAATACGAGCGAGAACTGGAATGATAAAGAGAATTAGGCTAAGAATAGGCGCCGAATTAACGCGGCGGTAGGAGATTAAAAAAAAAAAAAAAAAAAAAAAAAAAAAAAAAAAAAAAAAAAAAAAAAAAAAAAAAAAAAAAAAAAAAAAAAAACCTAACCTAACCTAACCTAACCTAACCTAACCTAACCTAACCTAACCTAACCTAACCTAACCTAACCTAACCTAACCTAACCTAACCTAACCTAACCTAACCTAACCTAACCTAACCTAACCTAACCTAACCTAACCTAACCTAACCTAACCTAACCTAACCTAACCTAACCTAACCTAACCTAACCTAACCTAACCTAACCTAACCTAACCTAACCTAACCTAACCTAACCTAACCTTTTTTTTTTTTTTGTTCACTACGGTGGTAAAACTCTCCTTATGAGTCATCTCAACTCCGCCAACCCAGCCATTAGAACGGCTGGGCTTGGGACTGACGGAGGAGGTATGTGGAGGCTCTCCCCTAAAGTCGTTCGGGGCATACCCACTAAAAACCACCGCGGTGTCCCTACGGGTCCCGTATGTTGGCGGGGTCACGCGATTCGCGATTTGCATTCTTTCTCGCGACCCCACCCGGGATTGGCCCGCCGTTGTTGTTGGCGGGCCCCGTCTACATATGATCTCGCAATCATCCATCAAACTTCTTGCATCCATCAAACTTCTTGCATCCATCACCTCACAAAGCTACTTGGGAGGCGGCGAGGACACGCACCGCCTCCCGCCTTTTGGCGGACAGGGAGCAGCCCCAGCGCTCACCGTCCGCAGGCACTAAGATAAATTACGGTGGTCGGAGGTCGTCTCTTGTACGGCGTCCCCGACGCCCGGACCTACGGTTGGGGAGAGGGCGATGTATTTCCCTCTCCCGCTCCGCCGCCTCCTTGCTCAGCATGACTGCTTCGCAGAAGGAGGCGACGGCGTTCCAGGACCTCTCACTCCGGACCATAGACAGAACTACGGCCGGGAGCGAGAGGACAACCGTATCAAGAGCCGCGACCAGATCACGGCGCTGCGATGCCCAGGCTGGGCACTCCGCCAATGTATGCAACGCCGTGTCTTCTACGGGGTCGCGGCTGCTGCCACAATGGTGGCATCCGGGCGTTTCCTCCCGGCCTATCCTCCACAAATACCGGCCAAAACAACCATGGCCGGTGAGGATTTGTGTCAGCCGGAAGGTGAGGACGCCGTGACGTCTCTCCGACCACTCTTCAACCACGGGACTTACCGCCACTATCGTGGCGTGCCCGGCGCTGGGGTGCACAAGTCTGCTCTTCCACTCCGCCACTAGGACCTGGCGGAGCTCCGACCGACGCGCCTCGATGTCGCGGTGCGCCGGTCTCTCGCCCTGCTCCAGAGCTTGCTGGCGCCATGTATAGAGTGACGCCAGCAGCTCAGCTTCCAGATCCCAGGGCGGTGATCCGGCTAGGAGGCTCGCTGTCTCGAAGGAGACCGTGCGGTAGCCTCGTATTAACCTGACGGCCATGGCGCGCTGCGGTGCGCGAAGCGCCGTGATATTGTGGGCCGTCAGGTCGTGCGCCCATATCGGGGCTCCGTAAAGGGCCATGGACCGCACGACTCCTTCGTAGAGCCTCCGGCAGGAGGCGGTTGGCCCCCCCAGATTGGGCAGCAGTCGCGATAATCCTGCCGCTGCCCCTAGAAGTTTGGGGGCCAAGCGTCCAAAATGCTCACGGAAATCCCATCGGCTATCGAGTACGAGCCCCAGGTATTTTAGGCTCGTCCCAATGCCGATGCGGACCCCTCCTACCATAATGTGGGCCCCTGCGGGTGGCCGTTTCCGAGGCCCGTGGAAACAAATGGCCTCGGATTTAGAGAGGGCCACCTCTAGGCCCAAACGCCGGATCCTTCCAACGACTTGTGCGACCCCAGCGGTCGCCCTTATAGCCGCCGCCCGGTACGTCTTATCACTCGCAGTGACGAGGGTGTCGTCGGCGTAACAAGTGACACCCACGCCAGGGAGGAGCGTACCGCGCAGCACCCAGTCGTAGCCGATGTTCCAAAGAAGGGGGCCGAGGACCGACCCCTGTGGAACACCGCACGACATAACTCGCCGACTTTGACCGAGATGACTCGGGTAGACAATTGCTCTCTCATTGAGATAATCCCCGACTATGCGGCGGAGGTATGGAGGCACTCGGTGATAATTGAGTGCCTCACGAATACAACTCCAGGGCAGGGTGTTGAAAGCGTTGGCGATGTCAAGAGACACCGCCAAGACCACCCCGCCCCGGGAAACCTGTTCCTCCGCCAGACTCCTCACTGATTTTATGGCCTCTATTGTTGAGCGCCCTCGGCGGAAACCAAACTGCACGTCCGCCAAATCCGGGCCCACCGTAGTAAGGTGGTGGACGAGGCGCTCCGCGATGATATACTCGAAGATCTTCGCGACCTCGTCCAACAACACTATGGGCCGGTAGGCGGACGGGCTGTCCGCCGGGCGCCCTGCCTTTCTGATGAGGACCAGTTTCCCCGTTTTCCAGGCTCGTGGAAACTGGCCCCCCTCAAGGCACTCTGTGAGGAGTCTCCCTAGTCGGGGTCCGAGCTCCTCTATTGCCAGGACCCACGCTCGGCCAGGAATGCCGTCGGGTCCTGGGGCGGTGTTTTTGATCCGTAACACCGCCGCTCGGAGTTCTACCCGAGTCACCTCGGGAACGTCGTCGTCTATGTCCGCGTTGGCTGCCGCGGAAGGCGGCGCCGTCATGGGCGGAGGGATGTGTTCCGCCCGTGACGGGAACAGAGCGGCCACAACTTCTTCAACTAGCTGTGGCCGGAGACTTTCCGTTAGAGGGGGCGCCCAGGAACGTAGCTTGTTCCTGACCATTAAATATGGGCGCCCCCACGGATCTTCGTTGAGCGTCTCCAGCAGTTCCTGGCGGGCGTCTTGCTTGGCCCGCCAGATAGCTTCTTTAAGTTCACTTTTTGCCGCTCTGTATGCCTCATACAATGCCGCCTCCCGGGCAATGGAATCGGGAGGGCGGCGACGCCTCCTGCGAAACCGGGCGTACTGGCGGCGCGCTGCGACGCACATTCGCCGCAATTGCGCGATGGTGTCATTCCACCAGTACACCCGGCGTGGCCCAGACGTGCTTCGGACTCTAGGAACCTTTTTTTTTTTTTTTTTTTTTTTTTTGTTCACTACGGTGGTAAAACTCTCCTTATGAGTCATCTCAACTCCGCCAACCCAGCCATTAGAACGGCTAGGCTTGGGACTGGCGGAGGAGGTATGTGGAGGCTCTCCCCTAAAGGCGTTCGGGGCATACCCACTAAAAACCACCGCGGTGTCCCTACGGGTCCCGTGTGTTGGCGGGGTCACGCGATTCGCGATTTGCATACTTTCTCGCGACCCCGCCCGGGATTGGCCCGCCGTTGGTATTGGCGGGCCCCGTCTCGTTATGATCTCGCAATCATCCATCAAACTTCTTGCATACATCAAACTTCTGGCATCCATCACCTCACAAAGCTACTTGGGAGGCGGCGAGGACACGCGCCGCCTCCCGCCTTTTGGCGGACAGGGAGCAGCCCCAGCGCTCACCGTCCGCAGGCAATAAATTTACGGTGGTCGGAGGTCGTCTCTAGTTCGACGTCCCCGACGCCCGGACCTACGGTTGGGGAGAGGGCGATGTATTTCCCTCTCCCGCTCCGCCGCCTCCTTGCTCAGCATGACTGCTTCGCAGAAAGAGGCGACGGCGTTCCAAGACCTCTCACTCCGGACCATAGACAGAACTACGGCCGGGAGCGAGAGGACAACCGTATTGAGAGCCGCGACCAGATCACGGCGCTGCGATGCCCAGGCTGGGCATTCCGCCAAAGTATGCAACGCCGTGTCTTCGACAGGGTCGCGGCTGCTGCCACAATGGTGGCATCCGGGCGTTTCCTCCCGGCCTATCCTCCACAAATACCGGCCAAAACAACCATGGCCGGTAAGGATTTGAGTCAACCGGAAGGTGAGGACGCCGTGACGTCTCTCCAACCACTCATCAACCACGGGACTTACCGCCACTATCGTGGCGTGCCCGGCGCTGGGGTGCACAAGTCGTGCCTTCCACTCCGCCACTAGGACTTGGCGGAGCTCCGACCGACGCGCCTCGATGTCACGGTGCGCCGGTCTCTCGCCCTGCTCCAGGGCTTGCTGGCGCCATGTATAGAGTGACGCCAGCAGCCCAGCTTCCAGATCCCAGGGCGGTGATCCGGCTAGGAGGCTCGCTGTCTCGAAGGAGACCGTGCGGTAGCCTCGTATTAACCTGACGGCCATGGCGCGCTGCGGTGCGCGAAGCGCCGTGATATTGTGGGCCGTCAGGTCGTGCGCCCATATCGGGGCCCCATATAGGGCCATGGACCGCACGACTCCTTCGTAGAGCCTCCGGCAGGAGGCGGTTGGTCCCCCAAGATTGGGCAGCAGTCTTGATAATCCTGCTGCTGCCCCTAGAAGTTTGGGGGCCAAGCGTCTAAAGTGCTCACGGAAATCCCATCGGCTATCGAGTACGAGCCCCAGATATTTTAGGCTCGTCCCGATGCCGATGCGGACCCCTCCTACCATAATGTGGGCCCCTGCGGGTGGCCGTTTCCGAGGCCCGTGGAAACAAATGGCCTCGGATTTAGAGAGGGCCACCTCTAGGCCCAAACGCCGGATCCTTCCAACGACTTGTGCGACCCCAGCGGTCGCCCTTATAGCCGCCGCCCGGTACGTCTTATCACTCGCAGTGACGAGGGTGTCGTCGGCGTAGCAAGTGACACCCACGCCAGGGAGGAGCGTACCGCGCAGCACCCAGTCGTAGCCGATGTTCCACAGAAGGGGGCCGAGGACCGACCCCTGTGGAACACCGCACGACATAACTCGCCGACTAATACCGAGATGACTCGGGTAGATGATGTTTCTTTCACTTAGGTAATCCCCGACTATACGGCGGAGGTATGGAGGCACTCGATGGTAAGTGAGTGCCTCTCGAATACAACTCCAGGGCAGGGTGTTGAAAGCGTTGGCGATGTCAAGAGACACCGCCAGAACCACCCCGCCCCGGGAAACCTCTTCCTCCGCCAGACTCCTCACTGATGTTATTGCGTCTATTGTTGAGCGCCCTCGGCGGAAACCAAACTGCGCGTCCGCCAAATCCGGGCCCACCGTGGTAAAGTGGTGGACGAGGCGCTCCGCGATGACATGTTCAAAGATCTTCGCGACCTCGTCCAACAACACTATGGGCCGGTAGGCGGACGGGCTGTCCGCCGGGCGCCCTGCCTTTCTGATGAGGACCAGCTTCCCCGTCTTCCAGGCTCGTGGAAACTGGCCCCCCTCAAGGCACGCTGTGAGGAGTCTCCCCAGTCGGGGTCCGAGCTCCTCCATTGCCAGGACCCACGCTCGGCCAGGAATGCCGTCGGGTCCTGGAGCGGTGTTTTTAATCCTCAACACCGCCGCTCGGAGTTCTACCCGAGTCACCTCGGGAACGTCGTCTATGTCCGCGTTGGCTGCCTCGGAAGGCGGCGCCGTCATGGGCGGAGGGATGTGTTCCGCCCGCGACGGGAACAGAGCGGCCACAACATCTTCGACCATCTCTGGCCGGAGACTTTCCGTTAGAGGGGGCGCCCAGGAACGTAACTTGTTCCTGACCATCAAGTATGGGCGCCCCCACGGATCTCGGTTGAGGGTCTCCAGCAATTCCTGGCGGGCGTCTTGCTTGGCCCGCCAGATGGCCTCTTTCAAGTTGTTCTTGGCCGCTCTGTACTCCTCGTACAATGCCGCCTCCCGGGCAGTAAAATCGGGAGGGCGGCGACGCCTCCTGCGAAACCGGGCGTACTGGCGGCGCGCTGCGACGCAAATCTTGCGCAGGCGCGCGATGGTGTCGCTCCACCAGTACACCCGGCGTGGCCCAGATGTTCTACGGACTCTAGGCATCGCCGCGTCACAAACTTGTGTCATTGCCCCCCTGAACCAATCGGCCTCCATATTGATATCGTCAGGCCTGGTAGGTGTTGAAACCCAGGCCTGAACTATGGAGGCTTCCAGGAGGGCCTCCCGATTCAGCCTTTTCAAGGCCCAACGCGGACCGCCCTCAATCGGGCCCCTTCGGACCGGGGCGTCGGAGCTAACTGTTTCGGCGGAGACGTCGAACCGAATATAACGATGGTCCGACAACGTCTCCACCTCCTCGACGACGCGCCAGTCTCGGATACGGCGTGCTAATGCGGGGCTCGCAAAAGAAACGTCCACAATGGAACCGCCCCGCTGACGCACGCACGTATGTACCGACCCACGATTGAGGAGGAGCAGGCCGTTCTCAACGGCCCACTGCTCCAGCAGCTCGCCTCTAGCGTCTGTGGCCGGAGAACCCCAAGCCGTAGACTTGGCATTGAGGTCCCCGGCGAAGAGCACGACGCGAGGACGGCTGCGAGCGACGACGACGTTCAATTCGAGGAGATACTCCTCGAAGTCGGCGAGGGAACGGTTGGGTGAGAAGTAGCCACCCACCACAACCGTATCCTTTATGAGTGCTGCAACGCAGCCCCGCCCTCGGTAGATGTTCTCGAAGGGCGGGGTGCGGGCAGCGGCTAGCGAAATTAACGCCACCGAGCCGCTAAGGTCCCCCACCCAATCATCACGGGGGGGGACAAAATACGGCTCGGCGACGAGGGCGACGTTGATTGACCACTGCGCCATGCTCTGGAGAAGAAGATCCTGAGCCCTGGCGCAGTGGTTTATATTCGCCTGAAGTAGGCGTAAATATGGAGCCATTACTGGACATCCATATCTGGCGTGCCGCCTGACGCCTCATTGGCCACGGAAGTGGCGCTCTTGTTGGCCGATTGGCCGTCATTTGCACCCTGCTTCTTCTTGGGTGCGGCGCAACTCTTTGTGCCGGCTCTATGATCGGCCGGCTTGCCCGCCGCCGCACACAAAACGCAGTGCGGTGGGGCCTCACAACTGCCGGCCAAATGGCCGGGCTGGCCGCATCTAAAACAGCGGCCGCTGCAGTCGACCGCAGAGGTGCACTTTGCACCAACGTGGCCACCACTGAGGCAGCGGAAGCACCTCTGCGGTTTCGGCTCCAGGAGCCGCACTTGCGCCGACACCCAGCCGATCAAAACGCGACGGCCATCGGCCAACTTCTTGGCCACAGCCACTGGGCAGGTGACTATGGCCGTGCCCATACCGGCACGGCCCGGACGAATCGGGCCGCACCGGATTTGCTCCGGGGGACATTCCCCAGCCTTGGCGACCGCGGCAACCACTTCGTCGACAATAATCGAATCATCCAGGCCCCCGATTCGAACTTCTGCACATTTTTGGGGCCTGGTGATTCTGACATCCTCCGCCGGAAGGAGTTGGCGGAGGCTTGAAGCCAGTGCGTCAGCCTGCTGGGCGCTACCGGCCCCAGGCACCTCGATGAGGCGGGCCCCGGTCTGGGTGATCTTACACCGCAGACCCGTCGTAATGCCAAGCTGGCTGGGGTCGATAGCCCCACGCGCCTTCTTTAAAAGCTCCGCGTAGGTGGTCCCCCGCTCCAACGCTGCAGGTTGCAGTGTTAATACCACTGCAGTGGAGCTGGGTGTGCGGAGCTTCTTTGCCGCCTTCTTCGCCGCCTTCTTTTCTTTCTGTTTCGCCTTTCTTCTTTCCTTCGCCGCTTGTTGCTTCTCTCCGACGGTCTGCCAGCCGTCAGGTCGGGAAGCTGCGGGTGCGGAGGTCACTGGCGAGCTGGTCTGCTGGGCAGCAGGAGCGGGCTGGGCCTTCTTCTGGCCCCTCTTCTTGCCCTTTGGGGCCTGATTAGCCACGGCTTTATTGGGCGCCGGATTCTGCCGTGGCGCAGCCGCTGCAGCCGCGTATGATGTTGACGGCTGCGGCTGTGGCTGCGGGGGCGGCTGCGGTTGTTGGGCCGCTTGCCGGCTCGCCAATGGAGGACTTAATATTCTGCCCTCCAGGGCTGAGAGACTTTGCCTCATCAGGACCATGTCTCTTCGGAGGGCAACCAAATCCTCCGAGGTCTTCTCCGGTGCGTCAGTACTGGCCCGCTTCTGAATTGCAGCGCGGAGCTCCTCTTGTTCGCGCCTGAGTGCCGCGATTTCGGTGGCGAGGCGGGCGTTCTCCGCCTGGAGCTTCTTCGTCTCCTCAGACGCTGTGCGGCTGAGGAGAACATCCGCAATTTCGGCTATTGCCGCCACCGACTCCTTAAGGGACTTTTGGCAAGTCCCTTTGAGTCCCTTGGACTTCTTGGAGACCATCGTGATGGCCTCCAAGGCGTCTTTGAGACGCGACCGCAAGTTGGTGGCGGTAGCCTCCTCCGGATCTCCCTCAGAGACCGAAGTCTCTGAGAGGCGCGAGCTTCTTGAAGCGGCCACCTTTTTTGTGGCCGCTTCGATGCGCCGCTCCTCCTCTGCGTCGCGCTCGAGGAGCTTTTCTCGCAGCTTGGCGGCTGCGAGCTCCGCGCGAGCTCTGCCCAGGCCCACAAAGTGCCCGTGG